>JAESUZ010001697.1:0-228696 GCA_017311185.1 Proteles cristata cristata
GGGACAGGGTGCGGGGAGGGGGGGCTGAGCTGGGGGAGGTGGGACAGGGTGTGCGGGGCCGGGTGGGCTGAGCTGGGCAGGGGCTCAGGGTTGCGGTGGGGCTGCTGCCCGCACGTCCCTCGCCCGTCTCCGGCCGGCTCCCCGGCTGCGGCAGTGCCATAGACCATCTGGATGGGATTGTGCCGTCTAAACCCAATTAGACGACTCTTGTGTGGTCAAGTCTTTGCAAACTCCTTGCCTCTTTCCCACGGAATTGTGTCTGTTCCGCAGGGTTTCACGGGCTCGCCTGCATGACCCCGGCAGGCGGCCAGGCCGAGGTCTGTGACCCGCTCCCTGCTGCAGACCTTCTCCAGGCCTGGCGTGGGGCCCAGAGGACGGGCGAGAGTCAGTGCGGGTCAGGAGCACTGGGGGGGGGGCCTGGCTCTGGGGGCCGGCTGTCCCCCTCCCGTCCCTCAGGCCTGCAGGCCAGACTCCAGACAGCCCCCGGACCCCCTGCGCCCCGCCGACGTGGGCAGAACCTCGGGTTCCCAGAGGGGAGAAGGCCAGGCTGTGTTCATCGGCTGTGGGCCCATTCGGATGCCAGGGAGGAGGAGCCGGCGCGGGGCGCGGGTGACGGCGCGGACACCTGCGCGGGGCCCTTCCCTCCACGAGCGCCAGGACGGGCTTCACAGAGGAACGTGCTTCTCGTTCTCCGGCAACAGGAGAAATCCGGAGCTCTCAAAGCGCGGCTCCTTCCACTCGCACCATGTAGCTTTTCGGCTCTCCTGAGCCAGGGGCGGCCCAGCGCTGGGGCTGGGGGGGCTCAGGGGTACGCCCTCGGGGCGCCCGCACCTGGGTCATTCCTGCCCCACCGGCTTCCTCCTTCTCCCTCCCCGGGTGTCCCTCTGCCCTGCCCCTCCTCCAAGTGCAAACTCTGAGTCCCTTTCTCCAAGGACTTCACTCCCAGCAGGCCCTGGGGCTCCCACACACCTGCTGGACCCCGGGGTGCGAATCCACACGTGGTACCCCACGTGTCCGCCAACCCCAGGCAGGGGCAGCTCCACAGGGGGCGGGGCCCGTCTGGGGCCAAGGAGGTCTGCACAGAGCGGCATTGCTGGGGGACGTGGTCCTTCGTGGAAGGCAATGCTGGGGCCCGTCTGACACTGGGCCCACAGAGCTTTGGTCCCAGGGGGCTGCGGGGGGAGCCCTTGGTCGGGAGCTTGATGCCCACTGCCCCCCAGGCACACCCCTGAGGCTGACCGAGACTCCCTGTGGGCAGAGGGGCCACGGTGCGAGCTCCGGGCCCCCGGGGCCCGGCCACCCCTGGGATTGTTTGCTCAGCTGCCACAGCCACCAGCCAGCAGGCCGGGGGGCTTCGGATCACAGGCCCACCTGTAAGCTGAGGACAGACGATAAAACATCGTGTGGGCCCCTCGTTCCTGCTCACCAACCCCTTTCCGTGGGCTCTTCGCAGGGCCTCACGCGGCCCCAGCTCCCCGGGGCCGCCAGCAAGGCTGGAGGGCCATCCGCGGTGAGGCGGGTCGGGCGCCGTCCGGGGAGAAGCTCAGCAGAAAGGAGGTCACTCAGGTCCCCCGGCCCCCAGCCCACGGCCTGCTGTCGTCGGCTTGGCAGGTTTATGAGGGTGGCTGTGACCGGCTCGGAGGGGCCGTGAAGGCGGGCGGCCTCTTGGCCTGGGAGTAACTCCCCGCAGGGGGGACGGGGCTGAGCGCGTGGCCAGGAGGGGGAGGGCCAGGCTGGCGCCGCTCCGGCCTGTCCTCCCGCGTGGGCCCCGTGTTGCTTCCGAGCCTGTGTCCCGAGACGCGGCTGTGGGCTGTGCCCTGGGGCCTCGCCCTCCCCGCCCGCTGCCCGCTGGGCCGCTCTGCCGTCCCGCACCCTGGAGGGCTCTGCTCGGCCTGGCGCACCTGGCCGCGCAACCACGTGCCCCAGACCCGGGCTGGCAGTGGCTTCTGCTGGTGGCCCCTGCGCTCTCCTCCCCCAGAGCCCCAGAGCCCAGCACCCTCTTCTGTGCACCAGCCACCCGCACGCAGATGTGCCCACGCACAGCTGGGGCTCATATTTCGGCAGCGTCCCACACACGCGGCGGGCGGACAAGGCTTGGTCCTGGTGCCCGGGGTGGCTGGTTTGGCTGAGTCCTGGTGTGTGTGCCAGTCCCGCCATCGCTGACCAGACGGAGCTGGGGCCTGCGCGGCCTCCGCCCGTCCTTTGGCATGAAGGTGATGAGTGAAGTCCTGGGCAGGGGGCGAAGCGGTGACGGGAACACAGGGAAAATAGAAAATTAGGAAGTAGCACAGACAGTGACGGGAAGCAGGACAGGAACGTCTCCTGCCCAGTCCTGGGGGTGGGGGGTGGGGTGGGCGTGAGGACACGCTGCCCAGTCCTGGGGGTGGGGGTGGGGGTGAGGACACACTGCCCAGTCCTGGGGGTGGGGTGGGGCGGAGACACGCTGCCCAGTCCTGGGGGTGGGGGTGGGGGCGTGAGGACACGCTGCCCAGTCCTGGGGTGGGGGGGCGTGAGCACGCTGCCAGTCCTGGGGGTGGGGGCGTGAGGACACACCTTGCCCAGTCCTGGGGGGGGTGGGGGTGGGGGTGAGGACACGCTGCCCAGTCCTGGGTGGGGTGGGGCGTGAGGACACGCTGCCCAGTCCTGGTGGGGGTGGGGGTGAGGACACGCTGCCCAGTCCTGGGGGGGGTGGGGGGGGGGTGAGGACATGCCCAGTCCTGGGGGGTGGGGTGGGGGGTGAGGACACGCTGCCCAGTCTGGGGGGGTGGGGGTGGGGGTGAGGGACACACTGCCCAGTCCTGGGGGTGGGGGTGGGGGTGAGGACACGCTGCCCAGTCCTGGGGGTGGGGGGTGGGGGGGGGGAGGTGGGGGGTGGGGAGGGCATGAGGACACGCTGCCCAGTCCTGGGGGTGGGGGTGGGGGCGTGAGGACACGCTGCCTAGTCCTGGGGGGTGGGGGTAGGGGGTGAGGACACGCTGCCCAGTCCTGGGGGGTGGGGTGGGGGTGAGGACACGCCTGCCCAGTCCTGGGTGAGAGTGGAGGTGGGTGGAGGTGGGTGGGGGCAGGGGGTGGGCGTGAGGACACGCTGCCCAGTCCTGGGGGGGGTGGAGGTGGGTGGAGGGGGGGTGGGGGGGCGTGAGGACACCTGCCCACTCCCGGAAGGGGGGTATAGCCTGTGCCTGGCTCTAGGCTGAGGAGGGGCGCCCCAGTCCTGCTCCGAGCCTGAGGTGCTGACAGTGTGCCGGCAACGCGTCCAAGAGCAGGTTGGGAATATTTAAAGTAGTTTTGGTTGTTTACAAAATTATCTTATTTTAGAATAATTCACCCTCTGCATCCATATGAAACAAGTAAACGAATCAGCACGACAAAAGTGAAGTGATTCACTGCGGTTTAACATGGGGAGTAGGTGTTCCCTGCACACACCCCTGGGGGGCACCCACCTGCTCGGGGAACCTCCTGGGGAGATTTTGGGCTCAAGGGCCCGTGAGGGAGGAATTGCAGCCTCCAGGGACCCAGACCAGCAGAAACGCAGAGTGGAAGGGACTGACTGGACCCACACTGGCAGCAAAATCTGCAAAATCTCTTTAGTGCCTTGGGAACCCAGCTCTGAGAACGTCAGCGTGCAGCTCGGAGCTGAGGGGCCGCCAGAGGCTGGCACAGCTGCAGGGCATCCCCCGTCCCGTGGAGGGCCCGGTCCTGTAACCTGGCTCTGATTCTGCTGCAAATGGAAGAGGTCAAGGTGGAAAGAGCCCAGATCATGGGCCCCCGGGCAAGAGGCTGTCCCCAGGCCCTGGGGCCTTAGAGAGGCTCTGATGGCCAGAGTGTGGGGGGAGGAAGATGGGCCACGAGACGGTCTGGTTCCTGACAGGCTGTCCGTGAAGGGCTCTGGGGCCCGCACGGCCCCTCAGCTCTGGGGAGGGCGCGGTCTGGTCCACCCCACTTCTTCCGTCAGCAGTGCAGACATGAACACAAAGGTGTGGCTCTGCGGCCCCTGCCGTGAGGAGTTCAGACGTGGCTCTGCGGCCCCTGCCATGAGGAGTTCAGACGTGCAGACGCCATTTCTCATGACCACCTTGCACATCGTGGCCTGCACCTGCCGTTGGGGGGACTGGGGACTCGGGGGAGAGGGCTTCACTGTGAGGACTGGTCACAGGTGAGCCGGGTGGCCGCCTAGAGACAGGCAGGGCACCAAGAAGGGAGCACTGAGCACAGGGTGCAGGGCCAGGCAGGGCGGGGCGGGGGAGATCCTGATGTCACCTGCTGCCTTCAGCTGGGGATGAGGACCAGGGTACCCGGGCAGGGCTATGGGGGTGGGGCGTGTAGAGCCAAGGACTACTGACCCCAGAGCTGGGTCCCAAGCCCACTGACCTGAGCTGTGCCCTGAAAATGATCCGGAACCAGGGGAAATTTTTACCTAGGAGAGCCACGTGATCCATTCCGACTTTTGGGGGACCCTCCTGAGAGTGGAGCAGGCCCCCAGGGCTAGCTACGGACACTAGGGGGCCCGGCCCTGGCCCTGAGCTCCAGGGTGAGGCAGAGAATGAAGGGTGTGTCCCCTGGGCTCCAGGCCTGGACCTCCAGGCGGACAGGGTCCTGGTGAGAACCCCCACACTGGGGACATGGATGGAGTCTGGACTCAGCATCTAGGGGCTGCATCAGGACTCTGGCACAGGCAGATGTCAGCGTGGATTTGGAAGGCACGGGTTTGTGATGGAGGCTGATGGGGGACCCGGAGGTCAGGACCTGTAGTCCCGTGTCACTGGGGGGCCTCGGGGAGGGCAGGCGCTGGTTGGCGTGGGGTCTGGAGGAATCCTCTCGGGCCAGGGCAGCAGTGTGGCCAGGTTGGGGCCAAGTGGGTAGAGAGGAAGCCCCTAGGTCGTCTTGGAGACCTTGACACTGAGGGACATAGGAGCAGACAGGACACAAGCTCACAGGTCAGCCGTGTCTCATCGGCGGGAAGAGCGCCACCTGCGCGTCTGGCGGCCTCTCACTGGGCCTCTGGCTGTTGGAACTGTGAGCGCAGGGGGGACTTGGCCAACCTTGTGCTACGAGGAGAGCCCTCCTGTCCCTTGGGAACAGGGCTCACGAAGTAGCCAACGAGGGAGCTCCCATCTTCCCTTGAACAAAGTCCCGGAGTCCAGGACCACTGCTGCTGCTCGGCCACGCTCGGGGGCCAGGCCTCCTCGGAGCAGCCACACTGCTGGCCAAGCGACTCTCCGGCTGCAGAGAAAACCGCTGGAGGAGGGTGTCTGCAGGTCAGGCTCTGGGTGACGATGTCGCTGCTGTGACGGTCATTCTGCATCTGATCTGACTTTGTCTGCTGGGCGGGTGCGGAGGCTGGCGAGGGTGCCCAGCTGGAGCCGCTGCCCTCGTCCCGGCCCAACTTCTGACCCCGGGGTCCTCCCAGCCTCTGGCCGTGCCACAGACACCGTCACCACCGCCGAGTATCAGCCGGAGGACAGGATGCCGGAGGGAGAGCCCTGGTGGAACGGAGGAGACGCGGGCACTGGGGGAGCCGGGGCGGGCGGTCGCCCCCTCGGGGTCCTGCGCTGCCTGGGCGGACAGCCTGCCCGCCACCCATGTCCCTCGGAGCCAAGGCACCCCGCTCGGCCTTCGTCTGTCTCCGCTAAGCATTCCACACACACCACTGGGGGTAGAGGAAGGTCTGAATCGCCTGGAGGGCGTCTAAAGCAAAGCAACCTTCAGGACACCACAGACTGGGGTGCTGTCTCCAAGGCCCCCGGGCCCAGTCCTTGCCGCGCTTCCCGCCGACCCTGTGCTGGGAGGTGCAGCCGGACCCCGTGTCTTCCAGGGCCTCGTTTCACGGGGTGTGGCCTGCGGCACGCGGGGCGCGTCCCCCCAAGCAGCCTCGCGTGCTTCCATTTAAAATGGGAAGAGAAGTCACGCTGGATGGTGGGAAGAGCCCTGGTTACTAACTGGTGAGTGTGCACCGGCACCACCTCAGACGGGCTACAGTCCTTCACGGCGTTCCACTCGGCACCGCGGACAGGCAGAGGCTGACAGGCCCTCGCGCCCAATGGCCATGGTGCGCTTCACGCACTTGTGCCTGCGGGCTTGCAGGTGTGTGTGGACGGGGCGCCTTGCAGGCACCCCCTCAGCCTCTGCCGCATCCACACGACTGGTCACGGGGCTCCCATCACTGCACCTGTCACAGTAGAAACAGGGACAGCCAGGCTAAGAGTCTCGTCAGGTCTGGAGGGCAAGGGGTCACGCCTGGAGGTGCTCTCCGGAGTCCTGGGTGACCGCCGACCGTCACGGATACATTACCTGTCTGGCACCAGCGGCCTCACCTGGACAACAGGGCGATGGTGCAGGTTCCGTGGTGGTCACCATGGGTAGGGCATCAGCGTCCTGTGAACGTGACCGGGCCTTTGTGTCCTCTCCGCACACAAATGCAGGTCCGGGGCCGTGCTTGCCGCTCTGGCCACCAGCTCTACAGGTGACCAGGCACCATGACAAACTCCAGGCTCACTCCCCGCTCTGCCAGCATGTGCCGGAACCAGCAAACTGTGGTGCCTCTGGTTTCAGTATCAGCCGTCGTACACTGGAGATGCAGAGACTACTTCCCGAGGGGGGCTGATGGTGTCACTCCTGTGTGCCCAGCACGGGGTGGCGGGAACCTCAGAGAGGACGAGGCTGACTGTGTGCCCAGCACGGGGTGGCGGGAACCTCAGAGAGGACGAGGCTGACTGTGTGCCCAGCACGGGGTGGCGGGAACCTCAGAGAGGACGAGGCTGACTGTGTGCCCAGCACGGGGTGGCGGGAACCTCAGAGAGGACGAGGCTGACTGTGTGCCCAGCACGGGGTGGCGGGAACCTCAGAGAGGACGAGGCTGACTGTGTGCCCAGCACGGGGTGGCGGGAACCTCAGAGAGGACGAGGCTGACTGTGTGCCCAGCACGGGGTGGCGGGAACCTCAGAGAGGACGAGGCTGACTGTGTGCCCAGCACGGGGTGGCGGGAACCTCAGAGAGGACGAGGCTGACTGTGTGCCCAGCACGGGGTGGCGGGAACCTCAGAGAGGACGAGGCTGACTGTGTGCCCAGCACGGGGTGGCGGGAACCTCAGAGAGGACGAGGCTGACTGTGTGCCCAGCACGGGGTGGCGGGAACCTCAGAGAGGACGAGGCTGACTGTGTCCCCATCAGGGGATGGCGGAACCTCAGAGACGACGAGGGTAGAAATGAAGAGCTGTTCTCGGGTTTTACAGAACGTTTTCTAATTTGCTTCATGTGCTCTGAGGGCAACCAAACCCAGAGGCAAGGAACGTTCTCTTGTGTATTTAACCTTCGAAGATTGAAGGGGGAGGGTCTGAGGATATCTTCAATCTAAAGTGAAATTAGTTAGTGTTTTCCCACCATCTTTGAAAAATAAATGACAAGGGCCTGGAAGAATCTTGACTGTGCGGACGGGGTTGCCCAGCCCCCACCCCGGTTTCTTCTGCTTCTGACCTCAAATACGTGGTGGCCCATTAGCAGCTGTGTTAGGGCAGAATGAGGAAGGAGAGAGGCTGATGTTTCAGTCAGCCACTGGCGGCTCATTTCGGGATGCACGTTCGAGGCCTGGCTGGCAAGGCGCGTGGGTGTCTGCCCTCCTGCCCGCGCCTGCTCCAGCCTGAGAGGGGGTCCAGCGCTCCCTGTGCGGGAGCAGAGCTAGGTCCCGGGAAGCCGTCCGCCAGGATGCCTGTGTTCGTGCCTTGTTTCCCGGGAAGACGCGAGGCGCACCATGGGGCCCCTTCTCCCGTAGGAAGACCCAGGAAGACTCCTAATGCTGGACATGGTCCGTTTGGAGACAAATGAAGTGTGTTTTAGAGAAAAGAGCCTCATGTTGTTTGGAATCCAACTGATCCTGGTTATGTGGGTGGAATAATCTTGATGGATTATCTCTCCCTAGCAAAATTTTAATCCTTTATAACCTGAGCGTTCGTTTTCTTCCGGTATCGCTGGGTGGGTCTGCTCAGGGATGAAAACTCACTTGAATACGGTCCAGGGCAAATACGGTTAGGGTAATAAACCTGCAGCCAAAGCCAAGCAGCGCACGTGCTCCCAGGCAGAAAGACCCGTGTCTGGTGACCCGGCTCCGAGGGCCCCCCTCCCCTCTGTCAGTGTGGACGGTGGCTGGGCCCTGATTGGGGATGAGTCCTCCCCTCTTGCTCTCCCTGCTCTGAACTACGCACAGGGGTGCTGCCCTGTAGTCCTGACTGCCTTGGGGAGGGTGTGTGTGTGTGTGTGTGTGTGTGTGAGGTTCAGGGCAAGTCAGGAGGAGACCCGGGTTCAGTGTTCCCGGGGCGCCCTGCTCAGTCGTGGGTCGTGGGGCATCAAGGCTCCGGCCCTGCTCTGTGACCCACACCGCGCTTGCTCTCCCGTGGCCTGGCGCTAGCTTGTGCGCAGTGGGGATGGTGGATCTTGGGTCCGGGCGCCTGCACGCGTGAGCGGACGTGCCAGAGCTCTCCCTCCACACCAGGATCAGGGCACACCCCAGGGCCCAGGGCTCCATGCTGGGACTTGTCAGGAGTTGTGTGCAGAAGGGGTGACCGCACTTCTCGAGTGGTGACAGGCCCGGTCTCACTGATTTTTCCACGAAGTGGAAAAGACAAACAATCCAGTCTTTGTGACAGTGTCCTGAGGTCTGAGGGAGAAAGCCGCGTTTTCACGCTGTTTCCTGTCGAGCTTCGCGAATCGTGTCGACACAGCTCCTGGTGGCCGTGTGGGACGTGGCCCTTCAGCCGCTGTCCGTGAGTGGGTCCAGGCTGCGGTGCCGCTGGTCACAGGGGCTCGTCAGGGGTAGTGGACAAAGCAACGTGGAGAAGGGATGTTGAGTAGGTGAATGAATGATTTAATTAGTTAATCCGTTAATCTAACAGCCAGGAAACTCCATATAAACCGGTTCTTCTCTGAACAGCAGTGGGGCTCGCGGGGTTCATGGAGAACGTCCAGGATTTAGAGTCACCTTTTGCGATGACTTGCTTGGAAAGAACGAGGAGCAGGGGACAGAAAGCGCACGTCGTCTTGGTACTTTGGAGGGACGGCTCTGAGGAGGACAGACAGGAGGGGCCTGCTGAAGCCCCACTCAGGGGACAGAAGAAACAGAAAAGGAAAGAAGGAAAAGTTGGGAGAAAAAGACCCAACACGATCAGGGGAGAAAGAGGAAAAAGGTGCTACTTTTGTTTCAGGTCCTTGGGGCAAAGAAGTTTCTGGGGTCCAGGCCAATTCTTGTTAAAGTGAAATCGGTTTTCTGAAACCGATGAGCACAAAGTAAAAAGGTATAGTCATAGTCTTTAAAAAATTTTTATTTATTTTTTTGAGAGATAGAGACAGTGTGAGCAGGGGAGGGGCAGAGAGAGAGGGAGTCACAGAATCTGAAACAGGCTCCAGGCTCTGAGCTGTCGGCACAGAGCCTGACACGGGGCTTGAACCCACAAACCGTGAGATCATGACCTGAGCCCAAGTCGGACACTTAACCGACTGAGCCACCCGGGTGCCCCGGTTTAGTCATAGTCTTGATTCGGAACCACGCACTCAGGGGCTCCTGGGTGGCTCAGTGGGTCGAGCGCCCCACCACAGTTCTCGAGATCAAGCCCCGCATCCGTTAGTCCCTGCGTGGGACTCTCTCCCTCCCTCTCTCTCTGCCCCTCCCCTGCTCGCACTGTCTCTGTCTCCCTCAAAACAAATAAATAAAAGAACTTCAAAACCACTCATTCAGAGGTCCGGCTTCTAGCACAACGAGGCGGGCGGAGGGGAGGGAAGGGCGGAACCGGACTCTGCTTAGGTGAGTGAGTTTCTGAGAGGGGTCAGGGGAGGGCAAGGCTCGAGAGGGTACCAGACACTCCAGAAACCAGAATGTTCCAGCTCAAAACGTCAGTAACATGGATGCTGAGAAGCCCTGGCCTCAAGCCAGGCACGTCTCCCGTCAGCACCGGGGACGTCAGCACTGGGTGCGCAGAGTTGCAGGGCGACCAGGGGGCCCGAATGCCGTCCTGCCCGCCCGGACCAGCGTGCCTCCGGGGTGGGGCCACGGGCGCCTCCGGCACTGCGCTCGGGCTCAGTTTGAACAGAAGTAAGTATCTTTCATGAAACGTGTTCCCCGAGCAACAGACTCGCGCACAGAGGGAAACCCCAGCTGTGTCTACTTCTCCATACATTCTAATGCTCTGATTCGTAGATATTTTAGGGAATTTCCGAGGGTAATTTTGACTCCACGTGGTTATTATCCGTGATTATCTGCTACCTCACCCCCTCATCATGCTGATTACAGAGGAGTCAGCCGACAGCATTTATTAAGTACCCAGGGCATACTTGGATGCCTCCACAGGGCCACACCCTCGAGGAGCGAGACACATCGGGGATGTGGAGCAGGACGGGCTCCAGGCAAGGCCCAGAGGACGTGGGTGCAGAGGCCCCAGGGCAGGGCAGGCGCACCCAGCAGCCCGCGCGGGGTTGGGGGTGCGGGTGCGGAGTGTGGTCCCCAGGGAGGCCCGGCTCCCTGCTCCACAAATCTGCATGCCAGGCCGGGCCAGGCTGCTTTGTGCCCTGGTTGCAGAGGCTGTTCCCGGGACGCGCACAGGCTCTCCTGGGGGCCGGTGAAGACCCTCTGTGTTCCCCCACTTGGCCTGCTCCGGGACTGAAGGACAGAGCTCACGCATATGTGGGCACATCTGCTCGTCTGATGCCAGGGGGGCCCGCTCTGCTGTGTCTGCTGTGGGACGGCGGGCTGCTGGACTCCCAGCCGGACGAGGGGTGGGTGGGGACCTCACACCCAGATGACCAAGGAGCCACATCTTCTCCATCATGCACCTGCAGGGGCTTCTGGTGCTCACCTGGCCACCCTGGGGTGGCGGCGGCAGCCTGTCCGGTCCACTGGGCACCCGGGAGCCTTCTCCTCACAAGCCACCTGACTGCCTGGCGAAGTGGACAGGGTCTCCCCTGGTCGCAAGCACAGACCATCCACGGGAGTGGGTCATGCTCACCTCCTCAGAGCCGAGCAGCCACGTGAATTACGTGGAAGGCGCTCTCTCTCTGCTCCCCTTGTGTTTATTTATTTACAGAGCCATTGACTCGGGTCGACACAGATTTGCGGACGATCATCTTAGATGCCACGTTGCAAAGCTGCGTGTGTGAGGCCCCACACATCAGCCGGCTCCCCATGCCGGCAGCCATGCCGGAGGCCCCTTCGCCCCTCCGGTACCCTGGTCCTCATCCCCCTCAGCCCCCGTCTCAGCCCCCGTCTTGTCGAGCTGCTGCCAGGGCAGGCCTGCCTGCTGGCCCAGCGCCCCCAACATCTGGCGGCGGCTGGAGCAGGCTGGGCAGCTGCGGGGCGGGGCTGGGGGTGGCTGGCCAGCTTCAGAGATGCCCCTGTGATGAGCACGGTGCCCACAGGTGGACAGGGACGGGCTGCAGCCATCATGGTCTTGGTGCACGTGGGGAGGAGTCAGGGCCTGAACCCACTAAGTGCCCGACTCACAGACGCCGGGCTTCATCTGCACACACTGAGCCGTCTCGGGGAAGCAGTGTTCAAACCTCCGGAACCGGCCACACGGACTTCCATGAGGCCACGGCGGGCCTGGGGTGGGCTGACGCGGTGTGTGTGGCCATGCACCAGGCGGGGCAGGGAGGTGGTGCGGGCCTGACGCCCGGCCGAAGCCCTGGACCCCTGGACATTCTTTCTTTTTTTTAAATCTTATTTATTTTTGAGGAGAGAGAGAGAGAGAGAGAGAGAGAGAGAACAAGCAGGGGAGGGGCAGGGAGAGTGAGTCCCAAGGAGGCTCCGAGCTGTCAGCACAGAGTCTGATGCAGGTCTCGAGCCCACGAACTGTGAGATCATGACTTGAGCCGAAGTCGGACGCTTAACCATCACCTGCGTGCCCCACTTTCCCTTCTGACCACGCACTGTATGATTCTCTTTGTTAGAAGTGTCCAGAATAGGTAAGTCTATAGAGAGAACCAGACTGGTGTTTGCACCGGGTCTGGAGTGCGAGCCGTTCTTCGGGAGGATGAGATGCTGTAACGTTGGATCCGCTGCCGGGTGCACGGCTCTGCGGGCACGTGGACACCAGCGGGCTGCACCCTTCACGCGGGAAGTTGTGTGGCCTGCAGACTCAACCTCAGCAAAGCCATTAGAGACCGAAAAGCCCGGTGAGGCCACAGATTGAGTGGTGGGTGCCGGCCAGCGCCAGCTGGAGCCGAGACCTCTGCTCTCCAACGTGTGGAGGGTGGAGCCAAGCACCCCAGGCTTCCGAGCAACCTGCACAAACAGCCCGCAAGCACGGTTACGCCCGAGAGGCTTCAGACTCGGGAAACGGATCTAGAGCAGCACAGTAGTTGACGGAAGCGGAGAGGACGGACACGCAGCATGTACTTAGCTTTTCTATTTCTTTAAATATTACTTTGCCTTTTGTATTTATTTTGTGAATCAAAAGTAGTGCTGTGAGATAAATGTTTACATTTTATGAGTATTTCTTTTTTTTTTTTTTTAATTTTTAAATTTTATTTAAAGCCCCCTGGACCTTCTGACTTCGGGGTGGGAGTCGTGAGGAAGCTCGCTGCACAGCTGCTTCCGTCCCAGGCACCGCAGACGCGCCAGGCCAGACCCCCGGGCAGGCCCAGGACACTGCTATTTTAACCAGGTGGTGCTGGCGATCTGGCAGGTTGGGGAAACACTGGCTTGGTAAGGAGCACCTGGGTCTGGTGAAACAGGGTGGGGGGTCTGTGCCGCCGCCCAAGGGCACGCGCCGAGTCCCCACCGCCCCAGCTGCAGTCACAAGGTCAGAGGAAGTGCGTTTCTGTGTGCAAACACGGAGTCTGGGCAAGCGAACTGCAGTCCTAAGCCTTTCCAGATGCACAAGCCATCACTGCTGTACAATCGAGAAGCTCGGTCTGCAGTCTCCAGCACCGCAAATGAATCATAGGCGGAATCCGGAACCTCCCCCCTCAAGACGGATGAGAGGGCAGGAAGGTTCTGGGAACCCACCCGGGACTTTCTGCTCTCGGGATTCCAAGAACATGCAACACGTGTCACCTCTTCCTGGACAACCGAGCGCCTGTGCCCTGACTTCCTTGGTGATTCCGGAGACGCCGCTCTAGCAAATACAATGCCGCTCACGGGGAAGAATGAACACAGAAGGAAGCAGACACCGCGAGGGAGTTCTCAGGAAGCCACATCAGACCCAGGATGTGTGCACCGTCCTGGAAACAGCCCACAGTTTGATGACCAAGAGGCCGCCTCGCCCCTCTAGCAGCGTTCGGGCCCAGAAACGAGGAGGAATTAAATGACACGGAGTGGAGACCTGGCTCTCGCAGGAGAAGAGCTTTCTGCTTGGGTGGGAGACAGGCTGCGTTCTAAGAATCGTGGCTTCGTGGACTGCTTTTGCATTTGTTTTATGAAGAAATAGGTCATTTAAAACTGCCCTAACCGGTGTCACTTATGAAGCACTCCTAAGTACTAGGTCCTGGGTTAATCTCTCTGTGCGCCGTCCCCCACAGTCCTCGCCGCAGCCCATGATCCCTGCAGCGGTTTCTCTCGTGCAGAGAAGGAAACAGTCCCACAGACGCAGGATCGGCGTGGCCATCCTGACGCCGGAGCCTGAGATCGTCGCCTCAAAAGCTCCGTGTCCTGCAGCCGCTCGGCCTGGGGTCCCAGGCTCTCGTTTGTCCCATTGCTGGGCACTCCAGCCTGAGTGTCGTGGACTCAGCTTCCTGAGGGGAGGCCTGTGGGGGCCCTGAGGGCGGCTCCCGCTCTCCTCAGGTCCAGGCGGGCATAGGAGCAGAGGGCCCTCTTGGGGGTGTGCGGCCGCCGGTCCTCCCTGCAGCCTCCCGGGGCTCCCACGGCCGGGCTAATCGGCGCCCTCCCTCCGCGGCTCGGAGGCCTCGGCCGCAGCTCATCTTCATCTAAAAGGGCCGCTGTGTCGTGTGGCTTGACCGGGCTGACAAGGTCAGCGCTCAGTACCCCGGGCTCGCCCAGCCACACACACAAGGTCATTTCCCACAGTGCGGCTGACGTATCATCACCCCTTTCACAGGGGACTGAGGCCCCTCGGGGCCTTGAACAGGGCTGAGGGTGGAGGCCGGCGCGCGGGCTCCAGGGCTCCCGCCTCCGGCCGAGGTGCTACCTGCCCTCATGTGCGTGTCCCATTTGCAAAATTGTCCGAAATGCCAGTGAGCGTGCAGTCAGTTCTCTCTCCTGTGGTAACACCTATGAGCACAGGCTCCTCGAACCCTGGGACCCGGGCCCTTTATGGGAGTCCTGGCAGAGCCCGGATCCTAAGCCACGGTTCCTCCAAAGCAAAGAGAATACGTCTAGATTGTGTCCTGAGCCTTTGCCAGCTTCACAGTTCAGCCGAACCCGGACAGTTTCGTGGCACCAAGTGACGGGACTGCAGCGTAATGTCAGCAGCAAGCACCCCGGGAAGCTGGGCAAATCCCACCTGGCTCCAGACGGGCCCTGAGAGGTAGAGCAGGAACGGCACGGGGCCGATCTCTTCCCTTCGAGAAGGTTCATAGAGGTATAGGGGCATCTTCACCTCACCTCGCCTGACGCACCTCAGTCCACCTCACACCATCTCGCCCCGCCTCACCCCTCCCTCACCCACCTGACCGCATCTCAGTCCACCTCACCCTTCCCTCATCCCACTTCACCTCACCCGATGGTGCCTCAGTCCATTTCACACCATCTCACCCCACTTCTCTACCTCACCCGCCCTCTCCCCACCTCACTTCACCTCTGTCTGTCTCACTCCACCTCACCCCTCCCTCACCGCACTTCAGTCTGCTTAGCCCAAGCCACCCTCCCTCACCCCTCCCTCACCTCGCTTGACCCCACCTCAGCCCACCGCACCCCTTCCTCACCCCACCTCTCCTTGCCACACCTCACCTTACTTACCCTTTCGTGACTTCATGCCACCGAGATACAGCCTTGCACACAGTGAATTATAGGGAACCGAACCCAACCTTTCCCAGAGTTCAAGTAAGTTTTCTTCTCTGGTAGAAAGTCCAAGATTTTTATTTGTACCAAGTGGAATCTAAAATTCACACACCGTGAAGAGGGTTTTGGTTTAAATCCCAGTCCTGCTTATTAAAACGAATGTGGATTTGAGTAATTGAACTTTTTCAAGCCCCACTTTTGTCTGAGGAAGAAAAGGAAACAAGGCAGCGCATCCCTGAGGTTGCTGTGAAGACCACGTGAGAGAAGGCGGAGGGAATGGACACCCACATCACAGATCGCTGCATGTCCACGGTTGCTTCCACGTGGCAGGGGTGGAGCTGAGCCTCGTGGCCCACAGAGCCTGAAGGGCTGGCCAGGCCCAGGTGGAGAGTGGCCCCACTTCGCAGATCTTGCTGAAGGGCAGCTGCCGTGGGGCCTGGGGTCCCGGTGGCACGCTGCCCCGTGGCCGTGGCCTCAGTGTCTCTGCTAATAGGACCGCTGTTTCCCACATCTCATCTCGGTCCTGCCGAATCTAAAGACATCTCTGTCTATCCTCCGCTCCAGTGATGGCGAGCAGGCAGGGTCTACACTGGCTCATCCGTCGAGGAAGAAATCCTGGCTGTGAACAGCTCTCCTTACCTCCTCTTCTCACGGGGGGCCGCACGCTGCTTGGCTGTGCATCTGCGATGGGCCGTCCGCAGGGGCGGCGAGTCCTTCCCTCCCAGCACCCGCCGCCTAGTCCTGTTCCCGGAACTGAGACTGCGCCCTCGCGGTGCCCCTCCCTGGCCCGTTCTCGGGAGCCCTGTCCCAAGAGAGACTGATCACTATTTGAACTTAGCTGTGTGCTCACAGGAGCCTTGTTAGGTAGACCAGGGGGACAAGCCGCCCACGTCTGTGAGATGTGTGGCTTCCACCCATCCAGTCTCACTAAATTATCGTTTTCTGAGGAAACCGTCTACCTGAAGGGGGTGGGGGCGGGGCTGTTTTCATTTGTGGGGAGATGTCCAACCTGAGCGGTCACACTCTGAGTACGGATACGTGTGGCGGGCAGCTAGCTAAGATCTCTTTGGGGAATCACTCTGCAGCCACACGGTGGAGAAACGACCTTCACCAGACCAAGGTCAATATCACCAGTGACAAGCCACGTGGATGTTATGAGCCCGGGACGTGTGTGCAGGGAGGTTATGTCTCTGCGTCTCCTTCCAACGGTGAGAAAGCATCAGATGGGCACGGACTGAGGGCCGGAGGACAAAATCAGTGATCATCACTCTTCCAGAGGGTCAAAGTGGAGAAAGGCGAGGGACACTAAGAGGCTGTTACATCCCAGACTGAAGGAGGCCACACGCAGGGTGGAGTGAGGGTCTACAGGGCAGGGCGGGATGTGTTGTGGTGACGTGGTGCTGGCGTTAAGTCCCTGACCCTGCGGGTTGCCGTGGAAGAGGCTAACGCCATAGGAGGTTGCACGTGGGCTGCGGGGAAGGGCAGTGTCCATGCCACAACCCTCCTGTGACACTGAGTGGGTTCAAAACAAAAAGTAAAAACAAACAAAAGGCATGTCTGACACCATTCAAAACAGTTTGCATGTCTATTGGAAACTGAAAGATGTACACGCAGCTCCCAGCCAGGCAGGGAGCAACTGGAAGTCAAGTCCTGGTGCCTTCACATGTGAACCTGGTACATGAGAGACCAAATCCACGAACCAGGAATTGAAGTGTTTACTTCCTGGCCTGACTCTGAGTTCACGTGAGTGGCCTGTGAGGCTTTCTGGACCCGAAGTTGCCTGAGTCTCCCTTGGCTTCCTCCCCGACCCTGAGCCTGGGCCCCAGGGGACTTCCGGGGGCAGAGTGTCTGGCTTAGAGAATATGTCCTCATCCTTTGAGAAAACTCACTGAAGAATTACTATCTGGCATTAATTAGAGGCAGTGATTTGCACACACTGTTTCCAGGAATGTCGACTTCCATGTAAACGATGCCCAGTTGGATGTGGACAGGAGCCCCAGCCCTGAGACCCCGGGCCCCTCGTGCTGGGCAGTGAGCTGGGCGTCCCGCAGCTCAGCGACCCCGACGCCTAGGCCGGCTGTTAGCACACGGCCTCAGGCGAACAGCTCTCAGGCCCCCTGCCCGGCCCGGTGGGCACCCACGAATGGCTGCCCTGCACAGGAGCTTCTGCAGCAGCGACCGTCCCGTCCACGAGCTGATCTGACATTTGGTTCCTCTCCTGCCCTGGTGCCTTCAGCATGTGCGACCCGCTGACCACGCCCCGCCGGGAGGCCCAGTCTCCTGGCTTCTCTCCTCTCTGACTTTGGGGTTCTCTTTCCATCACCCCCAGCCCGGGGCCCTGGCTCAAGACCGCTTCTTCTCCTTTCAGGTGTCTTTACTCACCAGCACCCTAAACCACGTCCCCTCCCAGCCTGCACCTGTCGGGGGAGCTTAGGAGCGTTCGGGGCATAGGCTCAACTTGTCTGAAGCTTGGCGTCTGGCTCCCCGCTCGGGGTCAGCACCCCCGTCCATGTGGTCGCCCTGGGCAGACCCTCAGGTCTCCATTGGCACCTCTTTCCCCTTGCCCTTCATGTCTCTGCAGGGAACCAACTGCCAGCACCCCTCCTTGATGACCCCCCATGCGCCCTCCGCCACAGGCCAAGGCCGCCCTCACCCCGCCCACCCCCCACAGATCCCCAGGCTGCAGCCCGAGGGACCAGAGTGCACGGTGCTTCCCTCTGTGCCTGAGACCAAGCCCAAGCCCCTTCCCTCCTTGGCTGCCTCACAGCTGCAGACCCCATGTCACAGCACCTGCCACGCTGCGGGCTCCCCTGGGGACGGCCGCCCCAGGGCAGGGACCCCGGCTTGTGTGTTCTCACACCTCCAGGGCATCTGAGCCTGACTTACTTCCCTGGGCAAGAGCTTCCAGACAGACCCGCAGAGTTTTGCTTCCCCACTTTGCACGGGCACCGGCTGAGGTGAACGTCTCTCTTTGGGGAACGTGAGTCACAGGGAAGAACCACACGTGCCTGCTGCCCCAGAGACGGGCTCTTGGCGGGGTGAGCCCCTGGAGGGCACAAAACGGCCTGAGGCTTGTCCGGCGGAGCTCTGCTGGGCCCGCTCTGAGAGCGCCTGGCAGGCCGTCTCTGCCCCTCTAAGGGACAGGCGCTGGCCTCCAGTGCTTGGGGCACAGCTCAGGCTCATTTGTCTCCCTCCCCCCATGACAGTGACAGAGTGGCAGGAAGCAGCCTCTTCGTGTCTATTGAGAGGGCCCAGCTGTTTCATGCAACCAGGAAAATGCCAAACTCTGGGTCATGTTTTTGGAATGGAATGTTTTAATTGAGATATTTAGCTAAGATAAACAAGCCTTTTCATAATGTCTCATTTGCTGGAAAATTGGGATGTCGAAAATCCTTGGCAGATGGAGCCATGAGAGGAATCACCAAACCGGACTGAGCCTCTAACTAGGAAGGGCAGGGCGTGGGTGTGAGGAAGCAGCCAGCCAAGGCCCCCTTGGGACCTGGGGGACAGGGGTGGTGGCTTCCTGGGTCTCTCACCCTCAGCTCCCTTGGCCAGTACAAGGTCAAAGGGATTTGACCCTGGAGAGCTGAAAGGTGACATCAAGCTGGTTGGAGAGAGGTGCTAGAGCTGCCTGAGATTCCAATGTCCTGGGGCAGGAGGAGGCGCCGGAGGCAACAGCATGGAACTCAAGAGCCCTGAGCAGCACCCCAGGGACCCCTCACCCGGCACGCACGGTGCCCACATCTCAACGCTAGAGTTACGCTCTGCCCAAAACCGAAAGTGTGTTTCCCTGGAGGTGTTTGTAAATCCGCAGGAGTGCAGGAAAGGGGAGGATGTGTCTTCTGTGTGCTAAGGGGTCAGGTGCTGCAAAGAGAGGAAGGCGACTGTCTCCATCTCGACGGACACGTAATTTCTCACAGTATGGTTTTCCCTCACAAAGGGGCCAGCTCCGTCACCCCAGGGTTCTTTGCGCTCGGGGCCACCGTGGCCCTGGTGTTCTCTTTGTCTCTATTCAGTTTTAGAGTCTTTGCAATAGTCATATATTATTTAATTTAAATCAATAGTGGTTGTTCAGGAAGTGTAAGGAAAGTTGGCAAACATTTCTAAAAAATGTAGCAATTCTGCAAATGAGCCTAAGGGTGATCACAGGTGGCATGTGTTCACCAGTCTCTGTACAACAAACACAGCAGATGCCTCTTCTCCCTTGAAAGCCAATAAAAGAAAAGGAAAATATAGCAAGAGTTGCTTTCATTTCTTGTTCTCACAATGTCAGTGTGTCATTCGCAAAGAAGAGCAGTGTTCCCAGGTGGTGCCTCCAACCCCTGTGTGTCCCTTGGGGACCAAACTGCCACAGAGAAGCAGGTCTGCTGGGCTTTTAGAAGCTTTAAGTGAAAAAAAATTCTAAACTTCGGACCACAACATAACTTGAGGGCCTATTTCATGTTACCCTAACCTGAGAGCTCTCAGCACGCACAGATTTGTACGACGTCCCAGGAAACGATGTGCTGGATGACGACACCACACGTGACAACTAAGGACAAGCCAGTGGGGCCTGGATGCCAGGGGCCTCCCGCACGAGGTCCTCCCTCCGCAGCGACGTCCTCCCCCCGCAGCGACGTCCTCCCCCCGCAGCGACGTCCTCCCCCCGCAGCCACGTCCTCCCCAGCGACGTCCTCCCCTACAGCGAAGTCCTCCCTCCCCTGCGAAGTCCTCCCTCCCCAGCGACGTCCTCCCCCGCAGCGACGTCCTCCCGTGCGACGTCGTCCCCGCAGCGACGTCCTCCCCACTCGTCCTCCCCCCGCAGCGGCGTCCTCCCCGCAGCGTCCTCCCTCCGCAGCGGCGTCCTCCCCGCCTTGACGTCCTCCCCATAGGCGTCACACGTCCTCCCCCGCAGCGACGTCCTCCCCCGCACGTCCTCCCTCCGCAGCACGCCCCTCCCCCCTGCAGCGGGTCCTCCCCGTCCTCCCCTGCGAGCGACGTCCTCCCCCAGCGAGGTCCTCCCTCCTCCCCTGCAGCGAAGTCCTCCCTCCCCTGCAAGTCCTCCTCCCCAGCGACGTCCTCCCCCGCAGCGACGTCCTCCCCCGCAGCGACGTCGTCCCCCGCGCGGCGTCCTCCCCCAGAGCGACGTCCTCCCTCCCCGGCGTCTTCCCTTTCCCCGCAGCGACGCCCCTCCGTCCTCCCCCGCAGCGACGTTCCTCCCCCACGGCAGCGTCCTCCCAGCGACGCCTCCCTCTCCCTCCCCCGCAGCGACGTCCTCCCCGCCGGCAGCGTCCTCCCCCCAGCGCGCGTCCTCCCTCCCCAGCGACGCCCCTCCCTCCGCAGCGACGTCCTCCCTCCCCAGCGACGTCCTCCCTCCCCAGCGACGTCCTCCAGCGACGTCCTCCCTCTGCGACGTCCCTCCCCCCGCAAGGCCCTCCCCCGCAGCGACGTCCTCCCCGCAGCGAGTCCTCCTCCCCTGCAAGTCCCCTCCCCAGCGGCGTCCTCCCCCGCAGCGGCCTCCCTCACTGCGACGTCGGCAGCGGCGTCCTCCCCCTGCGACGTCTTCCCCGCAGCGACGTCCTCCCCGCAGCGGCCTCCCCGCAGGCGTCCTCCCCAGCGACGTCCTCCCCCGCGCGACGTCCTCCCCGCAGCGACGCGCGCGACGTCCTCCCCCGCACGTCCCCTCCCCAGCGCGTCCTCCCCGCGATAGCGACGTCCTCCCCCGCAGCGGCGTCCTCCCCCCGCAGCGACGTCCTCCCCCCGCGACGCCTCCCCTCGACGTCCTCCCCCTAGCGACGCCAGCGGCGACCCTCCCCAGTCCTCCCCCACAGCGACGCCCTCCCCCGCAGCGACGTCCTCCCTCCCCAGCGACGTCCTCCCCCCAGCAGCGACGTCCTCCCTCCCCACTCCTCCCTTCCACGTCCTCCTCTCCTCCCCGCAGCGAGCAACAATCCTCCCCCGCAGCGAGGTCCTCCCGCAGAGGCCGTCTGGAACCCCGGTGCCTCCCGGCGCGGGGGGAGACAGGCCTCCTGACACCCCGGGGCCGCCGGCTGAGACCCCGAGTGGGGGCCCCCGTGTGTGAGCGGGGCCGGGTGTGCGCCTGGGGTCCGCCCCCGCGGGGCTGGAACTCTGCTGGGGGGGTTTCCGCCATACCCTTTGTCACTTTCCGCCTGAGACCCCCGCGGGGCAGGGCCCTGGGCCCCCGTTTCCCCAGGGCGGCCTGGCTCTCCCGCCTCGGCTCTGGGTCAGGGAAGACAGAGGCGCTCTCTCTAGCTGCTGCCTGCCCCCTGCGTCCCCACCTGGGCCACCCCCCGTGTCCCATATCTCTGGGTACCCCTGCCCGTCACCCACCTGCACAGCGGCTTCCCACGGCTGCGCACTAGCAGCAGCAGGCTGGTGGGCCACGGGCTGAGCCACGGAAACTCCTCCTTTCACAGGCTGCCAGCCACGAGCACCACGGGCAGGGGGCAGGGCCGCCTCCAGACTCGGGGTCTCCCCTCCTCCCTTCTCACCACCCAGAGAGGGGTGTGAGCCTCTCTGCCGTCAGCGCTGTCTGTGGGACCCAGGGCCCAGCACTGGGAGGGCACCAGAGCACTCTGGAACCTTCTGGAAGCCGGTAACTGGCTGGGGCGGTAGGATCCTATCTCTACACGCCCGGCATTCTCTGTGGAGGAACCCACATGTGCAGTTGGCCACACAGCTGAGCAAACTTTGGAACAAGTCTCCCTGATCCGCTGGAAAGCCGGTGAGCGCTGCTGGGAAGGTCGGAGTGCACACCCCGCCCTCGGCCCCCAGGGCTCAGATCTGCCTGCGACGGCCGGGGTGCTCTCGGTGCTCCTGACCCGGGGGCCACGCTTTCCAGCGGGAAATGCCTCTCAGGGCCTGGGGGGCTTTGAGCTTCGGGCCCCCGGGCCCAAGACCAGAGGAGAGGCTGGTGCGGGGCTGGTGGCATGGGCGACCCCCGGTGGGACCCAACGGCCGCATGCGGCCGGGCCCGGTCGTCTCTGTGAGCCGCCAGGCTCCGGGGAAAACGGGCAGGAGGCCCGTCTGGAGAAGCGAGCGAGGCGAGACCTCGGTAAGAGTCAGGGTCGCCTGTGATTAATACGCTCTCTCATTCAGTACCATGTCCGGGGGTGACCAGTAAGTGCTGCTTCGGTCACGTGGCCACCACACAGCACCGTCCCTCCCTCCCTCCCCTCCTCCTCCCTCCCTCCCTCCCCTTCCCTTCCTCTCCCCCCTCCCCTTCCCCTCCCCTCCCTCCTCCCCACACCTCCTCCTCTCCTCCCCTGCTCCCTTCCTCTTCCCTCCCTTTCTTTTTTCCTGGGTACTTGTTCTGAGTTAGGAAGGCAAGGGGAGGAGAAAAGGCACAAAGTAATAGCGGCCCTGGACACAGCTGGCCCCTCCTGGGCCCCACCACACCCCCTCCCCGCCTCCCCCTATTTCCCGGAGTGGAAATAAGTGCTCGTGGGGCCAGATCCCAAAACATTCTGGGCCCTCGTTAGCCGCGTGGCCACCCTGGGTGACGGGCTGTCCCTTCGCTGCGGCTTCTTCCTCCCTTGCGCTTGCTCTCTGGGCGGAGCCGGGGGGTGGGGGAGAGGGGGGCTCGGCCACGGTGACCCCTGCCCGCCGGGGTCCCTGCCCAACTCGTCCGAAGCCTGCTTCCTCCCGCACCGAAGCAGCAGCTGTCAGCCTCAGGGCGGTCGTCTGCTTTCCCCAAATGTCCGCTCTCTTTCAAGCGCCGACGCCGTGAGCAACGCCTCGGGCGTGGGTGGCTGCGCGTGGCTGCTCGGGCAGCCACAGCCCTGGGCCGTCGGTGCACGTCAGCCCGGGGGAGGTGTCCTCCTCCCTTGCCTGGTGGGGCCTGAGGTGGCCCCCAGCGTCCCCGAGGCCTTCCTCCGGATGTCCCAGTGGCACGGGTGACCCCCGTCCTCACAGATGACGGACACGGGTCCCCGCGCACACGTCTGTGCCACATGCCCAGCGAATGCAGGTTCACAGGCTGACGGCAGGGGGCCCTCCCTGGAGCTGCGTCAGCACAGCCCGGGGCGCACAGGCCCCCGCTCTGCTGCAGGGGATGAAACGGGCGTGGGGGAGCACGCAGGCGCACAGGCCCCTCCCAGACCAGAACGCGGCCCTCCTGAGGTGTCTCGAGTGCAGCCCCCAGGGAGCGGGCGACGTCACTGATGTGAAAACTAAAGGACGTTCCGACGCCGGATGCAGGACAGCCAGGTGCTGGCAGGAGACGCTTGGGCCCACGGTGCCCCCGGGGACCTGGTGGCTGTGGGGTGACAGCCTCAGTGTTGTTCGGGGAAAAGCACTCGGTCTAAGGGCCCGGCCTCTGGCGGCTGCGCCCCCGCTGCCTGGGCGTCCAGGCACTGCGTCTGCAGCCGAGCCGGCAAGGCCCGACCCCGCCGGGAGCGCGTGCGTGCGGGGCTGGCGGCCGGGCCTCCTCCCCACCAGCTGCACAGAGGCGAGCGCTGTCAGGCCGACTCCTGTAAATATTTACCCACTGTCCGGGCTGCAGGGCTGTTGCCACATCACGGAACAATCTAGAAAACAAGGTGGCAAGTTCCAGAAAATTAAGTGTCAAGAGGTGGCCCAGAGTGCAGGCGTCTGAAGGAGGCCTGGCTTGGGCCCCTACCTCCTGGCTGCAGGGGAGTGACGGATGGGGAGGGGGCTGCCCTGGCAGGGATGCGCCCTGGGGGGGTTGGCGGGTGCTGAGCAGTCTCGGCCCCAGCTGCAGCCCCGGTGGCCTGGAGGCCTCCCTGCTACCCCGGCTGCGTCCTGGCCGGCGTCCCCTTCAGAGCAGGAGTCATGGAGGTCGGCTGCCCCCACGCCGGGACGCACGAGCCCTCAGGCACCGTCCCTGAGGGGAAAGGGGAGTAGGGCCTGGAAGCGCAGCTCTGGTGGGAGAGGACGCGGGATGGGACACGGGACAGGACACGGAGAGGACACGGGACAGGACACGGAGAGGACACGGGACAGGACACTGGAAGGGACACAGTATGGGACACGGGATAGGACACAGAGAGGACACAGAGGGGACATGGGATGGGACACGGGAAAGGACACTGGAAAGGACACGGGACAGGACACAGGACAGGACACTGGAGGGGACACGGGACAGGACACAGAGAGGACACAGAGGGACCATGGGATGGGACACAGGACAGACACGGAGAGGACACTGGAGGGGACATAGGATGGGACACAGGATAGGACACGGGACACGACACGGAGGGGACAAAGGACAGGACACCGGAGAGGACACTGGAGAGGACACGGGCACTTGGCTGGGAGGTCGTCCTTGTGGGGTCCAGGAAATCCCCGTCCTTCAGGACCTGTAATGAGAGACTGGTGGTGGCGGTGTGTGTGCACACGGGTGTGTGAGTGTGCACCTGTGTGTTTGCACATGTGTGTGCGTGGGCACATGGGTGTAGGAGTGTATGTGTAAGCATTGTGACCGTGTGTGCACACGTGTGCATGTACCTGAGCACGCACGTGTGCCTAGCACAACACCAGGGCCCTGGAACCTGGAGAGAGGACGGTGTGTGACGGGCCCCGAGCGGGCGGCGGAGCAGAGGGTGGCTGTCTGGAAGGAATCGGGGTTCCCGAGAGGTCAGCGGGGGGCCTGGGCGGATCTGGGGGAACCGGGCCTCCCTTCTGCCCTGGAACCTGGAGCCAGCCCCTGGGGCCACCGAGGCCCCAGCTTCGGACAGCCTCCCCTTCGCACTGCGCAGGGCAGGCGCCTCCGGGCCTAGTTTTCCCCTAAGCCCAAAATAGTTCCTTTGAAAACATCGCTCAATTCCCAGGCCTCGGAGCTGCTGACACAGTGTCCGGAGAGGGCCTGATTCTCGAAGAGAAGAGCAGGGTGCTCCCTCTCCTGGTCTCAGCATCTAGAAGCCTCCAGAATCGGCCAGCAGAGGAGGCCGGGCCAGGCAAGCACGTCCGTGTGCCTGGCTGTCCAGTCTGTGTTTCGGGCTCCTTGGAACAGGATGAGTTGACCGTGAGGACCTGACCCCACGTGGCCCCCTCTGTCGAGGCCACTCTGGCCCTCCCACCCGCCCAGGCCTTTCTCCCTCCTGCGGGCCCGGAGAGCAGCAGGGGCTGCAGAGGGAGGCCTGACGTTCCTGTCTCTGTGACTGCTCTGCTCACCTCACCCCTGTTCTGTAAATGCATAGTTGCACGTAACAACCAGCCGAAAAAGAAATATGACAAAAATCTATTAATCTCAGTTTCTATGAGATCAACTTTGTCTCAATCAGGCCTTCCACAAAAGGTGCAGACTGAGGCAAACCTCTATGGCAACATACAAGATTTGTGCAACTCAGCCTTTTTCATTCATTAAGTCCGTTTAACAGCCTTACTCACGGCACTTCTGCCTGAGTCATGAACCGTAGTTGGCCTGGAATGTAAACGGATGTAAGTGTCCAGTTTAGGAAAGTTCTTTCCTATGAAAGACAAGGGTTGGCCCGCTGGGTCCCACGATGCCCCCGCCAGTGTCCTTGGTCGCCTGTGAAATGCGCCTCATCTAAGCCGTCTTTCCAGGGTCTGAGGCAGAGGCCCTCCTGGCTCCGCCTGCGGCACACGCCATGTAACAGAACCTGACCTCTCCTGACGCATCCGCCCAGGCAGGTACGCTCTGCGCACGGCCTGGCAGCCATGAGCGCCGTTCTTGGCGATGGTCTGCATTTTGTGACGGAGCGAAAGGCCATGTGCAGCCCCCTGGGGCCGTCCTGGCCCCACCGCATCCCTCCGGGCACCGCTGGCCCTGGCGTGCGGCCTGGGGCTGTGCGCCCCTCTGGGCCTCAGTCTCCTCAAGTGTCAAGAGAGAAAAGGCCCAAATCTGTTGGGCAGGCTTGTAGTGAGTGTCATTGCTAACATCCGGGCCCAGCATGCCCTGTGGTCGAGACCAAGTCTTGGAGGAAAGATCAAGATGCTGGGATCATGACCCTAAGTGCTCTGAAGAGCTGGCTCTGCATAAGCCCCAGGCAGGGCTCCATGTTAGACTGCGGTGTACACATGTCTACAGCGTATACCACACGCGTGTCCTGTGCTCTGAGTGTTAGCTTGCACACACGTGGGCGCCACCCCTGTCTCGGCTGCCTCCTCTCACACTTGAGTGTGTGCACACCTGGACACACTCACCCGAGCAGGCAGGCGTTCAGAGCGGGGAGCCAGGCACCGACCCCGTGAGGTTAGTCTCTGCAGAGATGAGCCCGCATCCGGGCGCACAGGCAGGCAGGCCATCTGGGCAGGCACTGTTGTCCTGAGACTTCCACCCAGGCTGGCTTCCTCCAGCTGCCGGAAGCTTCCAGACTGAGGAAGCAGGAACCTGGTCCCTCACTGTGCTGTAGACACACCCTCAAGTAAACGTTGGCACACAGCAGTTTCTGGGAAAGTGTTGGCATAGGGACCAGGTTTGAGGGTTACAAACAAGTCCCTGCAATATTTCCTGTGCTCACCCACCTTCATTCCCCTGCCAACCATGGCCAATGCAGAGCCTTCGCCTCCACCCTTCGAGAAGCCGGTGGAAGAGGAGGGGGTCTGGGCAAAGTAGAGGGGAGGCAGTGTCTGCAGCAGACAACAGGCTGTGTTCTCTTTCTTCTGAGTACTTGCGTGACCTTCAGGGGCCATCCACAGATCGGTTCCCATTGTCTTTCAAGTCACACCCTCGTTGGCATCTGTAGTAGAAAAGCTCCTCTGATCCCTGTCCTCTGGGCTCTGTGGCTCCTACGCCAACAGCGCAGACTGGCCTGCCTTGTCTTTCCCATTGGAATGTATGTTCTGAGGGTAAAGAAGTTCCCCACCGAGTCTTTAGCAGCAAGCGCTGCTCATAGTAAGTGCTCCACAAATATGTGTGGGGTGGATAGATGGCTGTATAGATGGGGAGATGGACGTATGACGGGTGGATGGCTGTATGGATGGGTAGGTGGACCTATGGTGGGTAGATGGGTGTATATATGGGTAGGTGGGCATAGGGATGGATAGTTGTATGGATGGACAGATAATGGATAGATGGACGGATAGGTGGACCTAGGGATGGATAGAGGGGGAGAGAAACAAGATGTAGTTGTTTTTTGTGCTGGTTCAGCGACGGCACAGGCGTGAGGTCTATACTGCAGACCGTGGCAGGCAGGTTCTTTGTCCTTCCAAGCAGTTTCGAGGTGAGCCAACCCAGAGTCCACGGAGCCCGTCAGGGCCCCAGCTCTGTGGCGCACACGACGCAGAATGCGTGGGGCCGGCCTCAGGCTCTGCGCATTTGTGCCTGCACAGCCTCCCGGGACCCGTGATCATTGTCGTGTGTCTTCCCACAGAACCTGTGCAGCATTCCTGTCCTGCTGAAGGCTGAGCTCCAGGGAGACCCGAATCTCCCCTGCGGCGGACTCAAGGGAAGCCGCGCACGCCGCCGCGGTCATCGGTGTGCGGGAACTGCCAGCCGCACACCCCCCAGCACTCGCGGGCAGAGGGATGGCGCCTCGATGCGGCCGCTGCCCCCTCTACCTGCCAACGCTTTGGGCCCACCTCCCGAAACACACGGTGTCTGAGACTCGGTGCCCGTGGCAGCAGGGCGCCGAGGCCCCAGCCTCCCCACCGGACACTTGGCCGGACTCGGCAGGAGGGCTGGCGCCTGCGGACTCTGCTGTCTGGGGTGGAGACGGCCCCACCGCCGTCCCGGGGCCTCGCGGGCTGGCCGGGGCAGCGTGCCCTCAGGGCAGGACTCCGATTGTGATTTTCAATGTGCTCCTCCAGATGGGGTTTTACCGACTATCACACGAACGCACTGACAGGACAGAGTCCGGCCCCCGTGCCCTGCGGCGAGCCTGGCCCTCTCTCGTCTCTCGTGCGACTTCCCTCCAGACCAGCCCCCACGTGCTGGGTGGCAGGGCACCCTCAGCCGCCGGAGCCCGGGCGCCAGCCCCTCCGCTCCCTCACCCGCCCCCGCGCCTCCAGCGCTGCGCGGAGCTCACCCAGCATCCGCGGGGAGCCGGCGCTGGGCCCGGGGCTCTGGGCCCGCCCCTGCACACGGCAGCCTAGGAGGCTAAATATAAAACAGACGGCCACACATCCAGATTGCACGTCGCCTTCCCTGCCGTGAAGGCCAAGTACAGGTTTTGTCACAGGAGGGCCCAATTTCGGTTTGGGGCTGGGCAGGCCTTCGCGAAGAGAGATATTTACGGACACCCGAAGTGTTAGCAAGCGTGTGGGGGGAACGGACGCCTGAATGTCCCGGGCGAGGGACAGTTGTACCGAAGGGCCTCGAAGCAGGCATGGTTCTGAGAATTACACCTCAAGCCTAATGGGGGTCCGACGAGGTGTGCGGCGAGCCCGGTGGCCGTGAGGCTGGGCACCTGGCCTCTTGGTTGGCCCTGGGGAGCAGCCTTGGTGAGGGAGTGGGGGGCTGGCACCCAAGGGCTGGCCAGCACTGGCAGGGGGACCGTCTTCACCTGGGGTGGGAGGGTGAGGTCCGCTGACCGCCCGCTGAAAGGCTCCCTGTGGGCCCTGCCGGCCTGTCCTGTCCTTGAGGCCCCTGGGCTTTGGTGTCCCTAGGGCACCCCCGTCGGTACCCAGGGCCACCGAGTCTGTCATCCCCATGGTGTCACTGCTCCGCCTGCAGCCTCACACCCCTGCTGCTGCAGTCACATGTCACCGTGTCACCGCTGGTCTCAGCTCCTGCCTCGTCACCTCGCACAGCATCTCGCTGCAGTGACCTAGGCTGGGACGTGCCCCGGAAGGCTAAACACCCTTCCCCAGCCCCTGAGGCCCTGGGGTGCGAGGTGAGGCCTGTGAGGTCCTTCGTGTCCGGCTCCTTCCACGGGAAGTGACTGTCAGCCCCGGGACTCTCTCTGGTTCCCCGCACTCCTCACCGTCTGGCTCCCCTCTGGTCCTGGCTGCTGGGTCTTAGGGGCCCACCTCCCCCTTCCCTGGGCTCAGCGCCCGCAAACATGGCGAGGACCCAGGCACTTGCTGCATCCTGCCAGCCACCTGCAAGCTCACCGCCTCCCCCACTGGCCTGGGGGTTCCCTGAGGACGTGACCCGCACCTCCTCTCGGGCACCTCTACCCCATACCACCTGTGCAGTGGCGGGGGTCGCAAAAAAGGAAAAAAGAAGATGGCGGAGCAGCATGGAAGTTCTTGGCTTTCGCGTCCCCAAAACACAGCCAGCTCCCCGCCAAACCATCCCACACACTAGAAAACTGATCTGAGGATTAACAACAATCTGCATAACTTCAGCCACAGAGCTCGCAGGCTCCTGGGAGAGGCGACCTGGGGAGGGAGAGGCCGCGGAGGGGACGGAGCTATATTTGCACAGAGAGGACGGGGACGGGGTGGCAGGGAGGGGCGGGGAGTGCAGGAAAAGCGTTGCCCACAGAAGCAGCTAGAGAGAAAGGGAAAGAGTGGAAACACCCACAAGAATCTGAACAAGCAGGGAGAAGGGAGAGGGTTTTCTTTAGGGGAAAAGAAGAATTTTGGACAAAAAAGTGACTCTCCTGTCGGGCTCTGCAGGCGCGGTAGGGCATTCTCGTGAGTCACAGCGTCCTGGGCTCCGTGACGCCGAGTCACAGGGCGCACAGCGCTGAGCTAAGTAGAGGCAATCCGAGGAAAACAGGGCACTGGGTCTCTGAGGGAATTTCCTAAAAACCCCAAATCGGTAAGAACTGGCTGCCCTTTCAGGGAACTGTGCGACTCCTTCTTGGCAACACGGCTCTCAGACTTCCCGGGCGGCGCTCCATCTGCTGCAGACCTCAGCCTGGCCCGCCGGGGAGCCGGGTTTGCTAGAAACCTCGGCCTGCCCTCCAGCACACTCATAAGGAAAAAGGCCTTTATGTTTCGGTTTGCCACGATCTAACCAACCTTTGTTTTGTGGACAGCGTTTTGTATAACTGATGCTCCCTGCATGTGTGGTGTGGGGTATAGAGCACTCTGCACTGTCCCCACGATCCCTCTCAGGAGCCCGTGGCCAGGGACTGTCATCACCACAGTGTCATGGACGAGAAAACTGAAGCCAGGCAGGAGCCG
The DNA here is from genome assembly GCA_017311185.1 of Proteles cristata cristata. Lineage (NCBI taxonomy): Eukaryota > Metazoa > Chordata > Mammalia > Carnivora > Hyaenidae > Proteles > Proteles cristata. The sequence continues at coordinate 29,935 of JAESUZ010001697.1, forward strand.
GCTGACTTGCGCTTGGCCACAGTCGGCAGACACTAGCGCCACAGTTCAAACTCAGGCGTCTGATCCACAATTAACTACTTAGCCGCCATTCTGTGCTGTCAGATTTTTTATTGGTTTCTGTCAGGATTGGATTTCTGCCAAGGTCCTGGAAAGAAATGTGCCGCATGTAGCTCTTCTCGTACGTCTAGAAGTTCCACTCACCTGGCGTGGAGGGACGCTCCTTCCCCCACGGCCCCCGGGGGCCTTCACGCAGGGCCCACCGGGGTGTGCGGTCGCTCCCCGCAGCCCCCTCACCGCTCTGAGGAGAGGGAGGAGGAGGCAGGCAGTGGGGGTAGCCGTGCAGAAGGTTCCTGGGAACCTGGGCCCACCCGGGCTGTCCTTACCACCCGCCCACCTCCCTGGTCCCTGGGGACAAGGGGCCCCTGACACGCAGACAGTGACGCTATTTCTGACCAGAGCCGAGTCTTCCTTCCACCAGGCCAGACACACGCTCATGACCGAAGGCTGTCTCAGATCCTGTCTGCATCGGCCGCATCAGAAATACTCCTCCGCAGATACCCGGGGTGGGGGGCGGGGGGTCACTGTCGTCCTGTTACTCAGGAAGGAGCTGTGCCGTCCCCCACAGTCACTGGGGGGCAGGGAGGAGCCTTCCTTCCTGGCCTGAGGAGGGCTGACTCGAGTGGCTACGTAGATTCCTATCGCCGTTCGAGGCCCAGACAGTTCATGCTAGGGTGTGTCCCCGAGTCCTGTGAATGCTCGCGGGATGTGCCAGTCCCGTCCCTGTGCACATGGGTGATGTCATCGCCAGGAATGACAGTGGCCGCTGCTGGCCCGGCCCTTCCGAGGGCCGGTCTTCTCACATCGCGGCTTCCTGTTCTCTGCACCAGCGGCAGGGCGCTGTCGTAGACTGTGCTCACGGGCACCACCAAGTAAGCAGGGGCCACCGTCACCGCAAGGTGTTGCCTCTTCTCTCCCCGTTGGCAGGACGAGTGTGTTGTTTGTCTCTCCGCCAGCAGCAGATTAGGAAGGCTCTTTGGGGAGACGGTGGAAGGGAGCGGCTTCCTCCGTCAGGAGAGCCTCCGGTGCAGCCAGAGGGCCTCGCCCGCTGCCCTGTGACCCCTCCTGCCCACTGACGACCTTCCTGGTGTGCCTGTGCGTCCTTGAGAACAGGTCCCGCGTCACCCTGGAGCGGGTGGGGAAGGCCACACCCTCTCCGGGGGTGTGCAGGCCCCACGTTGGACAGCTGTCCCTGCTGGCGGGGGGAGGGGGTCCCAGAATGGAGGTGACATTCCTTATTCCTTCTCTTAGATGCTCCTTTGGCAAAGTGACCCCCTGGGCACAGCTCAGAGGGCTTGGGGTCTCAGGTCAGTGCAGAAGCGCCTCTGGGCAGAGGCCCCGGCCCAGCCCCCTTCTCTGCTGCAGTTTCCACGGGCGAAGAAGGGATTGTGTGAACTGCTGCGTAGAAGCTGCTGGTGCGTGAGGCCCAGGGCTGGTGTGTCTCCCTCAGAGGGACTTGCTGACGGAAGGAACCCTTTTCAGTTTCCCGCCTCCCTCCTTCCTCGTCTGTGTCTCATCCCTTCCTCTTCCTCTCGTCCCCACCCCCCTCCCCTCCCCCAAATTTTACCTCCTCCCTCCCTCCCTCTCCCCTCCCCTGGCGCAGCCCTGCTCCCTCAGGTCGGTGATAACTAAGGAGGGTGGGGAGGCGGCCACCCTCTGGGGGCCGGCGGCAGCGCTGCAGGAAGCTGAAGAGCTTCCCACCCCAGCCGGCAGGGCCCGTTCTGACTCCCAGAATTCCAGAACCTTCTCTTATTTCATTAGAAACGTACCAGATGTGGGAGCAAACTGTGAATCACACCCAGCCTCGATTCCCTGTTACCGGCTTCTCTGTCTTGGCAACCCTCCCTTCCCGGGAACGTCAATCTTCTCTACCCCAGGCTCCGTCAGTACCTTCCGGGAGGCTCCCAGCAGCTGTGACTTTCTCACGCAGGTCTTCCGGGCTCAGCTCGTGAAACCCTCAACATTCCAACAAGCTAGAAATATGCCTGGCCGAACCCTCGTCCCAGCGGGGCAATTGACGAGCCCTTGGCCGCGCCTCGCGGTGGACACACGCGGTGGTCTGATTACCGCGGGGGGCGGCATGCGTCGGGGTCCCGTACCTCGAGGCAATACCACAGCTGTGAGTTTCCCTCAGGGTTCCCAGGAAGGCGACAGAGAGAACTCAAGCCGCGTACACCCCTTGGGCCACGCTCTCCAGACGAGCCGCAGGCCCGGGAAAGACACGTGGGGAAACAAGTCTGCTGAGAAAGGGCTTGTCTGGCGAGTCCGCGGTGTTGAGGGCAGGGCGCCTGCTGGCCGGAAGCCACGCAGAGAACAGTGTGATGCACGTCATGCTTGGAGTAGACGAACATCGCGGGCTGGCTCTCCTGGGTTTTACGCGCACCAGCCTCCTTTCTAGAATACACCGCCCAGTGGTCTCCGCCCTCCCAGACCCGCCTCCCACCGCCCCAGAGCTTCTAGGCGCCCCAGCTGTGTGTCCCCTGGGACCCCCTTTCGCCTCTCCTGGTGTTTCCCTGACCCCTCCGAGCCCGCACGGCCGCCAGCCCATCGTCCCCGGGCTGGGCTGTGGTCTGAGTGGCCCTGGCCCCTCTGCTGTGCAGCACACATCAGCGCTTGCCTGTGGCCGTATGCATGGCACACGCTCATTAGGAGTTACGAGGCCGAGGGAAAGCAGGTCCGCTCCACGCTGCAGCTTTCCAAGCCGCAGCCAGAGAGGGACGTGGTGGTCCCAGCTTGTCATCTCTCTCCGGGCGGAGCCGCGGGGGCGGGGATGGGCTCTGGCGTCAGGTTGTGTACAGAAACCCTTTGAGAGATTTCTAGGGTAACTGGGTGGACGATTACCAACAACATCTATTTTGGGCATAAACCCTGCTGCTTAGTTACAAGAGTGAAGATGCTTCTTGAAGAGCGAAACAAACAGAGCGGCCTCGGCGTCTGTCCAGTCAGTCCCGGGTGGCTGGCCTTTGTCACGTGAACGCCCAGGCAGCCCTCTAGGGTTTCACCTGAAGCCTCCCCTTCCTGTGGGGCTGTTGTTCCACAGAAATCCCAACCTGGAGGATCCCAGGCGGCCAGGGGATCCTGACTCGGGGACGTGTTTGTGACCATCTGCTTGTCATACATGTAAAATTTTTATTTCTAAAATTACGCAGGGGTGCACAAGACCAGCAGTTTCTTGCGGATCCCTGGTCCTGGTGGCCAATGGGCACTTCCTGTCAGTGCCCACACCTCAACCCGGCCTCGCCTGGCGCCCTGCCGTCGGGCAGAGAGTGTTTCCTTCCCGTCATCTCTAAGGCGCGGCGCGGGGCTTGCTCACTGCGTGGGCTCCTTACGTCTTGTGAAAACAGTGTGAGCAACGAGAGGACACAGCAGCCTTGCTGGGGGCCACCCAGGCAGAAGCGTTTTCCTGCAACATGTTAGGTCTGCGTGTTTTACAGCCGTGCTCTGCCTGAGGGAGGGCGGGCTGCAGGTATTTGGTCGCAGAAAGACGTCTGTTGGTCAGGAGGGTCTGGGAGAGTTTCAGCCTCGCCTCCTGTGGGAAACCCTCCAGGACGACCTTGGTATTGGCGGCTGCTCCCAGCTCACAAGGCGGTTCTCGCCCAGGTGCTCGGCCTCAGCACTACGGACGGGGCGGGGTTGCCGCTCACTCCGTGGGGTCGCTGTCCTGGGCACTGCAGGGTGGTGAGAGGCACGCATTTCACCCAGCTGGAATGTCCAGACCTTTGCAAGTGCCCGCTGAGAGCAGCCGGTCCCGTCTCAGGTGGGGGTTCCTCGCCTTCCACCAGGGCCTCTGGCCGTGGCCTGGGCGATGAGGTCGGCTCCCGTGGTGCCGAGAAGCTGGAAGACAGGGCCGGAGAAACACAAGTCTGCACTGGTCCAACCTTGATGGCGTCCCCACCATGCTCGGTGCCTGGCCGTGAGCTGAGAGCCACTGTCCCTGTTCAGCTGTGGGGGTTCTGCCCACGGAGACTCATCCCCGGCACAGGAACGACATCGCTGGCTCCCAAGCTTCCCCAAAGGCCGGGGATGCCACGAAGATCCCAAGACATCTGCAGTCTCTCAGCACAATGTCTAACTCACTCACGGAGTTGGCTAGATTTTCCCTTTGTTTCCGCGTCTGGCGATGCTTGGAAACTCAGAGCCTGAGACAATCATGTGGAGGTGACCAGTCAAAGGAAGTTCTGTGGAGGTGGCAGTTTATCAGGTAAAAGCCCTGAGGTCCCCCGGTGGACAACAGGGAGCAGACCTTTGAGGAGAGGCAGCGAGCAGCCGGCTGACACATGGTCCACTGTGCCCAGACACATCCATTTCAGAAGTACTGAGCTTTTATTTTATTTACTACTACACTGCCTGTGTGTCTTTTAAAGTGGTGAGTCCCTTGAAGGCAGGAATAATTTTTCATGAAATATATCCAGTACCTATTATCGGCATCAATAATTTCTTTGACTGTGGTAAAAAAAAATTGTACAGTATAAAATTTACCATCTTAACCGTTTCCAAGTGTACACTTCAGTGGTGTTGAGTACATTTACCTCGTTGTTTGACCAAACTCCAGAACTTTCTTATCTGGTGGAACTGAAACTTTGTCCCCCTTGAACAGCTGCCCAGTCCCCTTGCCCCCAGCCCCTGGCAATCACTGCTCTACTTTCGGATTCAACAAACATGACTAACCTGGTTTCCTCCTGGGTGTGGGATCATATAGTATTTGTTTTTCACGTCGTTGTGTGAATGATTTATTTCGCTTAGCATAACGTTCTCAAAGTCTATCCGTGTTGTAGTATAGCACAGAATTTCCTTCCTTCTTAATATTCCTGAATAATATTCCAATGTGCAGATAGACCACGTTGTCTACACCAGAGGACATTGGGTGACTCCCGTGGTTTACCTACTGTGAGTAACACTGCTGTGAGCATGGTGCGCAAATACCTTCTTGAGAGTCCGCTCTCATTTATGTTGGGTACGTATCTAGCAGTGAAATTGCTGGATCTTATAGCAATTTTATGTTTAATTTTTTGAGAAACAGCCATACTGTTTTCCAAAGCAGGTACCCTGTTTTACATCCCCTCCAGCAGTGCACAGGGCTCCAAATTCTCTGCATCCTCAGCAACACCTATTACCTCCTGAACGTCTGATAGTGAACCTCCCCACAGGCATGAGGTGACATCATACCGTGGCTTTGACCTGCATTTCCCTGATGATGAGCCAGAGATGTTGGGCATCTTTTCACATGCTTGTGGGCCACTTCAGTGTCTTCTTTGCAGAAATGTCTATTCAGGTCTTTTGTCCATTTTTTTCTTTTACCGTTTATTTATTTTGGAGAGAGAGAGAGAGTGGGGGAGGGGCAGAGAGAGACGGAGTGAGAGAGAGAGAGAGAGAATCCTGCTGCCAGCACAGAGCCTGACTTGGGTCTCGATCCCATGATCTGGAGATCATGACCTTAGCCCAAATCAAGAATTGGACACTTATGGAGTGAACTACCCAGGCGCCCCCTGGTTTGTCCATTTTTAAATAAAGTTATCTGTTTTGTTGTTGTAGGGTTGTGGGCACTCTTGCACGTTCCGGAGACCAACCCTTCACTAGATCCACGGTTTGCAAGCATCTTCTCCCATTCGTTGCGTTCTTTCAATTTTCCGCACCTCACTGAGTGACAGTGCCCCATGATGCACAGCCGCTTTAATTCTGATAAAATCCAACTTAACTATTTTTAACTTTTGTGGTCTGTGCTTTTGGTATCAAATCCAGTAAATCCTCACTGAACGCAGTGCTTTTTGGCCTATGTTTTCTTCTAAGAGTTTTATACTTTCGGGTCTTATTTTTAGGTCTTCAATCCATTGAGTTAACTTTTGTAGGTGGGCGTAGTGTGGACCCACCTTCATTCTCCGCACTTGGCTGCCTGGTTTTCCCGACTCTCTCCACGGAGCAGTCTTGGTGCCTTTGCTGAAGATCATGAGGTCACAAGGGCTTTGGCTCGAGGCCTCTTGCGCTGTGCTCATTTGCACCAGGGCCACACTGTTTTGATTACTGCAGCTTTGTAGTAAGTTCTGAAATCAGGAAGTGTGAGTCTTCTGGTGTTCTTTTTCGCCATTGTTTTAGTTCTTTGGGGTTCTTTGAGATTCTAAGTGGATTTGGGGATGGATTTTTCTTTTTACACAAAAAGTTACCATTGAGATTTTGATAGAGATTGCATTAAATCTATAGGTTGCGTTGGGTAGTAATGACATTGAAATAATGTTAGTTTTTCAGATCCATGAACACCAATGGCTTTCCATCTATTTAGATTATATCTTCTCTTCCTTTGAGCGAACTTTTACAGTTTGCAGTGTCCAAGTCTTTTTCCTCCTAGGCTAAGTTTATACCTAGGTAGTTTATTCCTTTGTGATGATATCGTAGATGGATGTTTTTATTTATTTCCTTTTCAAATTGTTTATTAGTTTGGAAACACAACTGTTTTTTTGCGTGTTGATTTCATATCCTACAACTCTGCTGGATACATTGGTTAGTTCTGACTTTGCTGTGGGACAGGCATTCGATAATTCTTAAACAAACATCATATTTGCAGCGGTCTCATGGGAAGTCACAGGAGACAATATGTATTGATCACTTAAATGCCAAGCCCCTTTATACCATTTCTAGCCTGATACTATGTATATAAGCTTTCTCCCTTTTAAGATCGACATTATCTTTTCGAGTGTCCGAATAGCCCAGGTCACAGAGCGCGTAGGAACCAGAGTGGGGTGTCCGCCCGATCCCTTTGCAGGCAGAGCCACGCTCTGCGTTAATGAATAAATGGATCATGACACAAACTCAGTCATGTGTTTCTTTCGTTGTTGTCATTGTTGGTTTGTTTTTGTTATTATTCCTTTTGATTTATGCAGAATCCCCTCAACACATCTTCAGCCACCATCTGGAGCTTTAGTTAAAAGACATTTAAAAAGTCCTTTCAAAATATTCTCTGTGTAACCCCCAAAGGACACCCCACTGGATCAATTGATGCTTCATCTGCTTTTAATGCTGCAACATAAATAAAAGTTAACGTGCTGTAGCGCGCCGCAGAAGGCCGAGGCAGACAAATGATTCACAGGCTGTGCAGGCCCGCAGGGAGGGGGGCGCTCTGCCCAGCAGGCTCCGCTCCAGGACGAGGCCCGGTGGTCGGTGGCGGCCGAGAGGAGGCCCTGTTCGTTGGCCAGGGACCGTCATTGCAAGGACGGCAGCCGCACGGGGAGGCTCTGGAGGGAATAGTTCCTTCCTCGGGAAGCATTAGCTTCTCCTCCAGAGCAGGGCCCAGGGCGCCCAGCCCAGAGGCCCCTCCTGCCCCCCACCTGCACATCTGCCTGTGCCGAGCCCACGCTCCAGTCCTGTCGCTGCTGGGCCTCCCACCAAGGAGCAGGTGACGGCAGCTCTTGGGTCCTTGTTTCCGACCCGGCTTTTGAAGGACATGGCTGTTGTCTTAGAGGGCCGGGAGCCCCATGGCCCGGGACGCACGCTCTCCCACTGGCCCTGGCCAACCCCATGGGGCCTCCCTCCTCTTGGGGGGGCAGTGAGGGTGGTCAGGGTGGCAGAAGTCCTCTTGGAGGCTGATGCCCAATGGGCAACTCCAGCCTGGCCCCTCACTGGGAGCCCACAGCCCACAGAGGCTTTACCGCTCTCTCCTGCCAGGGACCCTGACTGAGGCCTCTGACAAAGGACCCACATCAAATCATTTTGTCCATTTTAACAGCCCCAAGGACATGGGGACCCAGCCTGGGAGCAGTAGAGAGGGAAAACCGGGGGATGGGGTACCCAAGAGTGGAGGCTGGTCAGGGCAACACCCAGAGCTCAGGGCCTGTGGAGGAACAAGGTCGCAACTGAGATACCCACAGCCTCACCCCTTCCCACATGGCCCATACCCACAGCCTGGCCCTTCCCACGTGGCCCATACCCACAGCCTGGCTCTTCCTGTGTAGCCCGTACCCACAGCCTAACTCTTCCCATGTGGCCCATACCCACAGCCTGGCCCTTCCCACATGGTCCATACCCACAGCCTGGCTCTTCCTGTGTAGCCCGTACCCACAGCCTAACTCTTCCCATGTGGCCCATACCCACAGCCTGGCCCTTCCCATGTGGCCCATACCCACAGCCTCACCCCTTCCCATGTGACCCATACCCACAGCCTGGCCTTTCCCACGTGGCCTCCTCCTCCTCCATACCCACAGCCTGGCTCTCTCACGTGGCCCGTACCCACAGCCTGGCTCTTCCCGTGTAGCCCGTACCCACAGCCTGGCCCTTCCCACGTGGCCCATACCCACAGCCTGGCCCTCCCACGTGGCCCATACCCACAGCCGCCCTTCCCACGCCATACCGCACAGCCTGGCCCTTCCCACGTGGCCCATACCCAGCCTGGCCCTTCCCACGTGGCCCATACCCACAGCCTGGCCCTTCCCACGTGGCCCCATACCCACAGCCTGGCCCTTCCCATGGTCCATACCCACAGCCTGGCTCTTCCCTGTGTAGCCCGTACCCACAGCCTAACTCTTCCCATGTGGCCCATACCCACAGCCTGGCCCTTCCCACATGGTCCATACCCACAGCCTGGCTCTTCCTGTGTAGCCCGTACCCACAGCCTAATCCTTCCCATGTGGCCCATACCCACAGCCTGGCCCTTCCCATGTGGCCCATACCCACAGCCTCACCCTTCCATGTGACCCATACCCACAGCCTGGCTCTTCCTGTGTAGCCCATACCCACAGCCTAGCTCTTCCCATGTGACCCATACCCACAGCCTGGCCCTTCCCATGGCCCATACCCACAGCCTGGCCTTCCCAGCCCATACCCACAGCCTGGCTCTTCCTGTGTAGCCCATACCCACAGCCTGGCTCTTCCCATGTGGCCCATACCCACAGCCTGGCCCTTCCCACATGGCCCATACCCACAGCCTGGCTCTTCCTGTGTAGCCCATACCCACAGCCTGGCCCTTCCCACATGGCCCATACCCACAGCTCAGCTCTTCCTGTGTAGCCCATACCCACAGCCTGACTCTTCCCATGTGGCCCATACCCAGCCAGCCTCCCCTCCCATGTGGCCCATACCCACAGCCTGGCCCTTCCCATGTGGCCCATACCCACAGCCTTGGCCCTTCCTGTGAGGTTGATGCCCACAGCCTTGCCCCTTCCTGTGTAGCTGATACCCATAGCCTGGCCTCTTCCCTCATGGCCAATATCCACAGCCTCACCCCTTCCCACCTGTCTGATACCCATAGCCTCATCCCATCCTGCGTGACCCATACTCACAGCCTCGTCCCCTTCCCAAGTGGCCAATACACACAGCCCGGCCCCCTTCCTTCATGGCTGATACCCGCTGCCTCACCCCTTCCCATGTGGTTGATACCCACAGCCTCACCATTTCCCACGTGGCCAATTCACATAGCCTCGCCCCTTCCCATGTGGCCATCCTTGGGCTAGAAGGACCAATGTCTGCTCTGTTTTTCTCAAGAAGAGGTTGATGGAGTCTGGGGAGCCGTAGCCTTAGGATGGAGCCTGATCAGGAACCACCCTTGGGCTCTGCCCATGCCCAGGCCTCTCACTGCTGGCCCTCAGTGTCGGGGAGAGACAGGCAAATCTGGGACCAAGACCCAGAGTGGCAGAGTCCACGGGGGGCACAGAACTCTACAGTTTATATGAACCCCAGTTCCACTTCCATTCCCAGCAGCTCACCTTGCACCAACAGCTCAGCCCGAGATATTGACACCTGTCATTGGGTCACCCACCCCACAGCCTCACCCCAGGATCCCTGCACGCAGCCTGGAACCCCCAGACTTCGGGAGAGGCTGCTCCCCCAGCTGTGTGATCAGGGCCCGAGGGTCTGGCTCTTCCCTCAACCCCATGTCACTCCCTTTCTAGTGCCAATGAGACTGGGTGCCCACGGGGGGTCCAGCCCACTCCCCATCGCCGCTCGGCCCAGAGAGCACCACCTTGTGTCCTGGGCTGAAGCCCACCCTGCTGCCTCTGGGGGCTCTCCGTTTGCTCCGTGAGCCATCGGGAACAGTGCTTCCTGGCTGTGTCCCGCCTCCCAGAGAAACTGTGACAGGGCTCCTGCGTATGGCTCCCAGGACTCCAGCACCGGTTCCCTTGGGGACCTCCCCGTGTAGACAGAGGAGAGCCATGAGCTCGTGTGTGCAGGCAGGATCGAGGGAGCTGGGCACGGAGACGCGGGCCCCGGGGTGCCCGGGTCAGGATGTGCCGCTGGGGCTGAACTGGGCCCCAGGGTAGAATCTGAGCTCAGGAACCGAGGGGCTACCCTGGTGAGAGGAGGGGCGCCCTGGTGAGAGGGCTCATGAGGAGCACGCGGCGTCGGGAGGCCCAGCACAGGCCGCCGAGCCGCACTGTCGTCGAGGGGCGCCGGTCCTGCGGCGGAAGGACAGGCCGAGCTCCGTTTGGAGCTAAATCGGCCTCTGTGCGCAGCGGCTCCGGGCCGCGCCAGCTGAGCCGGGCAGGTGACCCGGACAAAAGGCCTGGCTCACGGACAGAGTGCAGAGCCCCACGTGACCGGGCAGCAGGACCGTCAGAGCCTCAGCAACAAAAGCTAACTCAGAGGCTGAACCAAGAGCCTCCGTTCGGAGGTCGGGCGGCCTTTAGAAACAGGCTTCCTGGACCACGTCCCTCTGCACGGCCTCCGCATCAAAGGTGCCTTTGTCACCACCTCTCTGCTGCGCGGCCCGCCTGCCAGATCCGCCCGCTGCCATGGAGACGCAGTGCCCGCCGGCTCTTCCCGCGGGAGGCCTCCGGCCTGGGCCGCAGGGAAATAATGAGACAGTCCCCGTAAATGCTCTCTCGGAAGACTTGGACAAACAGCTAAATGTCGCTGGGGCAATTAGCGTCCTCGGCAACCGCGTCCTACGGCCCCTGCTGCGTCTCTGAGCCGTGGGGCGCCGTGTGTGTCAGGTGGGGCAGGGCTCTCCTTTCACCTCCTCCTGTTGCTGTCACCGGCTGAGCAAAACTGCACTCTCGGGGGCCCCTTGAAGCCGAGCAGGTCCCAGGGCCGCGAGGGCAGCTGAGTGGCAGCTGGCGGGCCAGCCCGTGGCCTTCCCACATCTGGAAGAGGGGCCGGGACCCTTAGGTGGACTGGACAAGAGAGGGCATGTTCTGGCTGAGAGCACACCGGAAACTTCTAGGCCTGCCTCACGCACGGTGTCAGGTGCAGAAGGAGACACGGGGACCCCGTGCTGTTCGGAAGGGTCTGTGCCACGACCCACGGGGTGACTGTCCTCAGAGTCTGTTGTTTCTGACTCAGGTGTTCGGTTTCAGTGACCGTGCGGTCATGGTCTGTTGGCTGTTACATGTGGGCCACGCCGTGTGGTGCCGTGCGGTGCTGTGGCCACGCTTCTGTTTGCATGAGGCCACATTGTTTGGCTGACTACAGAGGATCGCCGTGGATGTTTCTTTGTTCTGTCCCAGGAGCTGGCACAAAGATCCCGTGTAGCCCCCCGTTGCACACATGTGTGAACAGCCACGCACGTCTGGCGTCTGCATGACAGAAGCCTTGAGGAGCTTTGCACAGTGGGGCCACCGGGTCTGAAGTCTGCTCAGGAGGCAGCACTGCCTGTGTCCTTGAGGTGGAGCTCACAGGGTGCTGGACGGCGGAGGTCAGGGTGTTCATGCAGGGACGTGGTCTCTGCACATGGCTGCTCTGTGGGCTGAGAGGCCAGGGGGCGAGGACAGGTTGTCCACGGCAACACGTGGCCTGGTTCTATCTGTTTCTTGCCACTCCTTCTGCTAAGGAGGCACTGAGCCACATATGAGCTGGTGGGCGGGAACGTGGTTGGCACCCAGGACCGCCACAGGAACTGGACAGCTGGGCCACAGGCTCCACAGCAAGCTTGCTTCATGTGGAGCGGGTTTGGTGGGCAGGGCCCCAGACCCTCCTGCTGCTTCAGAAGAAAGCGCGGCCGGAGCTGCACGTACGAAGGGCAGCGGTATGTGCCCAGGGCCCCGCGGTGGAGTCCCGGCCTAAGTCCAGGGTCTGCTTGGCCTGCTCTCTGGGGAAGGTGGGCACCAGGGATGTGGCCGCTGGCCTGGTTACCCACAGGTGTGGGCTCTGGAAACAAACAGGACAAGAGAGCTCCGGGGCCAAAGTTGTGGGGCTGAGGCCGTGCAGCTGCCTGAGGAACTTTCTGGGGCAAGATCACCTGAGGCCCCTGTCTGTGTGGGTCGGCAGTCCTGACTATGGGAGCTGAGTTAGGGCCCCACTCAGACAGGGACGTGGGTCACAGGCATCTGTGGTCCACCAGCAGGAGCAGCCGCTCTCGGACTGACCCCCGCCTGGCTCCCGGGACCCCCTGCCCCAGGTCAACAGTTGAATGGGGTCAGTTATCCTGCACTGCAGTCGCCCTGGTGGGAGGGCCGCGGCCACGCCCCCAGGGAGAGAAGACCACAGGACCCAGACTATAATGGAAATAGTAACAGAGCTTGAAGACTCGAATTTCAGAGCCGCCAGGTGGGGTCTTCTGAGCCCCAGGCCTGTCCTGCACATACCCACAAAGGCGGGTCTAGAAAAAAGTGGAAAGGAGGGGCGCCTGGGTGACTCAGTTGGTTGAACGTCTGACTTCAGCTCAGGTTATGATCTCAGGGTTTGTGGGTTTGAGCCCCACATCGGGCTCTGTGCTGACAGCTCAGAGCCTGGAGCCTGTCTTTGGATTCTGTGTCTCCTTCTCTCTGACCCTCCCCTGATCACTCTGTCTGTCTCTCTCTCAAAAAATAAAAATAACATTAAACATTAAAAAGAAAAGTGGAAAGGAAGGGAAAGGCGGGAAGTGATGAGTCCCCATCCAGGGGACACGTGGCCCCCACCCGCAGCCCTCCTGGCCCAGCAAGCAGGTAAACCAAGGATCATCCCAGGGCTCAGAGGACACAGTAAGGACCACAGGGAGGGGCCTCTGGGCCCAGAAGGCTGAGCTTTGGTGGCTTCCTACCAAAAACACACGGATTGTCTGCACAACAGGCCAGCTGTCCACCTGGACTGTGCATCCACGGGGCCACTGTGAGATTTCAGTTCTTCGGGGTCTGTCTTTGACGCCCTACTGTGGTTTCCTGCTTCGGGGAACACAGGTGGAGAGACACTTGCTTTGGGGACTCCTTTGGGGTCGGCTGAGCTCAGTGCTTCCGAGGAAGGAGTCTGTTCACAGGCGTGACCTTGGAGATCAGCCCTGACCGTGTCCAGCTCTGCACTGTCAGTCGGGTCTCGAGTGGGCGTGCAAGGGCAGCGGGGCTGCCCTGAGGTGCTGGGTGTGCCTGGCACCCTCGTTCCTGCCCCACGTGCCTCCCCAGCCAGCTCGGCCCTCACGGGGTCCAGGCACGTGTCCGGAAAGCACTCCCTGTTTCCCGTTGTGCCGTCCAGACAAGGCCCCAGGTGGTGTTCCTGGCTCCGCCCCATCACCTAACCCAGCCGTGGAGGCTCGTAGGGGCCTTGGGAGGGTGTGGCCCACCCCACGTGCCCAGCCCCGCGTCTGTGGGGGGCGCTTTGTAGCAGCCTTGAGCCTCCAGACCTGGGACCCGGACAGGAGTCTCCCTGTGGCCCCTGCCAGCCCCCCACGGTCTGTGAGGAGACCCACCCGCCCTCCTAGACACCAGGCCCCCTGAGCACAGACACAGAGGGACCCCTGCCTGAGCCCCTCCCCACATCCAGATGCCCCCATCTTTCCCCGCCCAGCCTCCAATGGCCCCCGTCCACCCACACAGCGTCCATGGTCACAGAGCGCCCTGCACACCGTGGCTCACAGAGGCCACTGTCACCGTGGCCGAGGGGTGGCCTCCAGCAGACTGTCAGCCCTCCAAGGCCGGGGCACCCAGCCCCTGAGACCCGGAGCCCGGGTCCGAGTTGCCTAACGCGTGACCTTACAAGGTTCCTGCGAGGGCCCGGCTACTCTGTGGAGAAACAGGGGTCCACCAGACGCACAGCCGTGTCCGAGACGGCCCCGGGGCTTGACCTTGGTTTGCCGGCAGCCCTGCCCTGTGCCCCCTCGTGCGGCCCCACGCCCACTCTCTGTTCCTGGGAGGACACGGGTGGTCACTGGATACGTCCCGATTAGCCGATTTCACAGAGGCCGGAACCAAGTCTCAGAGGCCGTGACTTATGTCCTTCCTGATGCTCCTTCAGGGGCACTAGACGCGCGCTTGGAGCCCTGCGCCCCACTCCGCCCCGGCGTCTGAGGCCTGGAGGGACCCCGGCCCCTGAAGGGGGGCTGGCGCTCCCTTTCCTCGGGTCCCCCCACGAGGGCAGGGTGTCTTTTTGAGCAGTGATGCTGTCCCAGTAATACGACCTCGCTGTGGGGCTGGCTGGGCGTCCCGGAGGCGCCTGGACGAGGGCCTAACAGCTCCGGCTCCCGGCTCGGGGGACGAGCCCCACATGCCACACGCTAGGGACCCCCCAGCAGAAAGAGGCCGTGGGGCAGCTTCGAGGCACACCCCGGGCTGAGCCCAGCTCAGCTGCCGCGCGCTCGCCCCGCCCCGCGTCCAGCTGCAGCCCTTTGATCTAAATCCCCCTGGACTCAGCCACCACTTGCGACAGCTTCCTGCGGGTTTCGTGTTCCCAGGCGGTCAGTCGCTGAGTCCCCCGCTGCCTCCAGGGGCAGGGACCTTTGAGTGACGAGGACACATGGGCGGTTGCTGGCCTTCCCGGACGCACCGGCGTCTGACCTCAGGGATCCTGATTTACCCCCTCCTCCGGGCTGATGGCTTCCACAGAGGTGGCCACAATTCACCAGCTGTCGCCCCTGCTCGCCCCACCCCCTGCCGCCCCCGGCCACTCACTTCAAATGCCTGCGTGTCCTCTGTGTCTCCTGGGGCGGAGCAAGGCTCGACTGCTCTGGCTCCAAAATGGTGCCCGCTGGGTAGAAAGGGGCTGCCTGGTGGCTCAGCCTCTGAGCTGCCCGGGGCTGCCATCGTCCTGTGGGAGTTCCCAGCTCTGGAAATCAGAAGCAGCCCTGGCGCCCGGAGAAGAGGGAAGATGCCACCCACCGGGGATGCCCCTCCCCTAGACTAAGAGGCTTGGAAGCCTCTGAAGTCCTAGGATGGAGCCCAGGGAACAGCGCCTGAGGCCTCCGCCCTGCGTCCCGCAGGAGACCCAGAGCCTCAGCCCTCTTTGCCCTTAACCCGAGGGGGATGCTGCCTTTGGCTCACGTGCCGGCCAGAGGGGTGCGGAGAGTGCTCTGAGCGCAGACGTTTCCAGCCCAGCACTGGTGCAAGAGCACATGGGCGTGCGCGGCTGAGCCCATCGCACAGCGAGGCCTGTCCTTGCCCCTGAAGCTGCAACATTTTTCAAGGAAGAAATCCAGACTTGTATCTGAAGCGACTCAACGTTTTAACGCTGGCCAGTAATTCAGACTTGAAATATACGTATGTCACGCTAAGCTGCATGTGTACGAGCGAGATCGTGTGAGATCTGGTGCAGCTGGGTCCATGTGTCCTCCTCAGGGACGGGCTCCAGGAAGGAGCAGCCTGCACTGGTTGAGGAGCAGCCACAGGCGCAGAGCTGAGCATGAGGCATGCGTCTCAGGTTGTTCCGGAAAGCACGCAACGCAGTGGTTCTGTTAGGTCCAGTCTCCAGGGCTGTGGACATTCCGTTCCATCTTCTTCCCGTGACAAACCGCTGCAAAGCGCGTCCTCACCCACACGCTGTGCACAGAGGTAAAGGGAAGTCTCGGGGGGATGAGGGGGTCATCGGGGCGGGGGCTGCACCCGGACTCAGCCTGGTGGGGACCTCTCCAGGGCTGCCTCTCCCCTCTTCCCTCCTGGGAGGTCTGTCACGGGGAATCTCCTTCGTCACTGTTTTAATCTCCTTTTTCTGTGATGTGAGGCTCTGGCCGTGGCTTCAGAGTTCTGGGTATTGCTCAGGAAATGTTTTCCCTCCCAGTTATAAACACAGACTCACATTTTCTTGTACTGCATTTTTACATGTTTTGGTGGAGAGGTTGTGTAGAGAGCCTGCGTTCCCATCGTCGGGCTTGAGCAGTTATCAGCTCGGGCAACAGGATTCAGTGTGCCGCAGAGCATCACAGGATATGACTGGTGACACGGTCACATACGTGTCAGCGAGAAGGGAAAACCTCAGTGATTCTCGCCTCAGATGTTACACTGAAGCAAATCTCAAACCTCACAGCACTTCCCTGAATAATTCCGTACATATCTCAAAAAGATAACTGTAACACCAAGATCATGCCTAAAACGTGGCCAGTGATTACTTTACAACATCCCTTCTGCAGGGAAGTGTGCCGTGTGTGGCGCCCTGAGACGTGGCTTCGTGTCCACATCCTACCCCCCTTCCTGCACTTCACGTGCCCGGGCCCCCCACCTGCTCCACCGCAATCCTGAATCTGGGCCGTGTGGTCATCATGCCCTCTGTGCTCCCTGCTGCCACCTGCCTTTCTCTGGATGTGATCGGCCACCGACCACACTGCCTTCATCCATTCATTGATCAGTGATTGCAAATGGCGGCTTTCTGATTCCGTGGCCCCCATGGAAACTCGCTTAAAGAGAAACTTTCCCCATCTGCTTGTCCCCAGTGGTATGGGTCTCCTAGGAAAGATAGGAGTGACATTTAGTTCTTTCCCTTTTTTTTCATCCATTAAAAAATATTTTAAAACTTGGTTGACTGGCATTTTCCAAGAATAACCAATTATGTACTTTTTTTCTTAAAGATTTTTAGGAATTCCTTTAGAGGAGATACTACCTACAAAGGAAGGCTCTTCTAATGTATTTATTAGTTCCACAATCATTTCTCTACACTGGTTATATTATCGTATTTACTAATGGTGCCTTGTAAGTCCCGATGTGCTCGGAAAATCCAATAACCGCGAGCAGGAGGCACCGATTCCATGTCTAGGGTCACTGAACGCAGGGACTTCAGCGCATCCAGGGATCAGTCCACCGTAGGCACAGCCTCACTGGTGTCGAGCATCCCGAGCGGTAGCCGGGGCCCCTTGGCGTGTCCCGGGTCCTGCTGTGACCCCAGGACCCAACGAGCACAGGCTGCCCTCGAGCTCCCACTGCGCAGACTCGAAACGAAGCCCTCCTTCCCTTATCCTCAGGTGAGTTCGGCCGTTGCTTGGCGAGTCTTTCAAGGCATCTTGGGTCCAGTCCAGGGTCTGGTGTGAGGAGGACACACGCGCTCCCCTCCGGCCACACGGGGGCCCCGGGAGGCACCGTCTCTGTGGCAGTGGGAGCCGAGGGGTGGCTGCGGCAGGCGCCGTCGGGACACAGGGCGAGGGCGCAGAGGAGCACGCGCCAAGGGAGGGTCTCGGAGCCGTTCTCGCCAGCCACATGGCGGTGGAGCTGAGGCCTGCACGTGGCCGTGGGCTCTCCTGCAGGTGACCCACGTGGGGACCACGCAGCCTGCGTGCGGGAAGGCAGTCAGGCATGTCCCTGTGAGTCAAAGTAGCCGGAAGCCCACGTGTGAGGGTGCGACAGGGCCGGCCCGGGGCTGGGGGCCAGCCTGACCCGCACTCGCCCTGCTCGCTGACCCAGGGCTCCGGGGCGGCCCTACGGGACAGGCCACGCGGCCCCTTTCACTTCTTCCTGCAGATGCAGCTGGGTCCAACGGAAACACCACTTCAGCGAGAGTCTCTACTGGTTCTTTGCAAATTTAAATTTCCAGTAATTAACCGAGGTGTTTGATGTCCCTCTTGTAATAAGTAGAAATCAGGGGGGGCGCCTGGGTGGCTTAGTCGGTTAAGCGTCCGACCTTCCCTTAGGTCATGATCTCGCGGTTCGTGGGTTCGAGCCCCGCGGCGGGCTCTGTGCTGCCTGCTGGCTCAGAGCCTGGAGCCTGTTTCAGTCTGTGACTCACTCTCTCTCTGACCTCCCTGCTGCTCTCTCTCTCTCTCTCTCCTAGAAATAAAGAAAAAAAAAAAGAAAAAAAAGAAATCAGGGGCAGCACCGCAACGTGCAAGCCTCAGGACTCCTGGGGTCCGGGCCGGCCGCACGGCTCCGCGTGAGCCCCGGACGGAGCAGCACACTGCCGGCGGGCTGGGAAGACTCGGTCACGGCCGGGGCTCGGGCGCAGGCCGTCGGGAGGTGGCCCCTTCCCGCCCTGGCCACCTCATGTGCCCCCCCCCCAGGCGCCCCTTCTCTCCCCCACAAGCCATCACCCAAAGGTGGACGCGGACCAGAAGCCGGGGCTCCCGGAGGGCCCCGCAGCCCCGGGCTCTGCGTCAGCCGCTTCCCCCAAGAGCGCCTCTGCATCGGCTCCTTTTAGGTCGAGAGTAAGTGCGTCTGTGGCATCGGGTGCACGGAGCTGCCGGCGTGGGCGTCTTTAGACAGAACGCGTGGTCCTCTGGGCCACGGCCTCGAGTCCAGATGCCTGGGCCTCGGGGCCTCCGCACGGGAGGCTGAGGGAAGGACTGCTCTCGGGGCGCCCGCACGCCCTCGGGGACCCCAAGGGAGACATCTCACGGTCGCGGGCACCCGGTGCAGCAGCGGGGGGTAAGAGGGGCCGCACCCACCCGCCCCCGAGGCGGCCCGGGGCACCTTCTTTCCCTCACTGCCCCCCACTGGCCCCAACGGGTACATACTCCTCACTGCACATATTTTACTTAAATGAAAGTACGTTAAGAATTGATTTTATATCATTACCACAAAAGTTCATCTTTCCACAGACAGAAAGTAACTTGAGACATAAGACAGCTATGCACTAGGAGCAACCCCTGGCCGCCCGCACGACCTGCCGGAGCCGCTGAGCTCCACTCTTTGTGAAAAGGCCAGGAAGAGATTAAAGTGACTCTATATCGTTAACCGTGACTTTCTTCCTCACCCGCGCTGAGGAAAACGGGAAAAAGGAAACACATTCTCATGACGCGATTAAAATACGATCTAGTCCAAGGTCACAAATCGGCGGGAGACAGTTTAGGACCAAAGCACTTCAGACACCACCAGGGACCAGCATGCGGTCTTGGAAACACGCTTGAGGGGCACGCGCGGCCGCGAGGGGCAAGTCTGAAGGGACCCAAGCCGGTGGCTTCAGCCTCGCCAGGCGTTTAGGCCCCAGGTTCCCAAATCCCGCACTCTTCCCGCACAACGTGTGTCACCCCGGGGGGCCCTCGGCCTTGGCGAGGAAACGGCAGGACCCTGCTGGGAAGCAGAGGCCGGTCAGACTCCCTATTGGCACGACAGAGTCCCCGCAAAGCACATGCACTCCGGGCACAAGGAAATGTCCGGCCGGCACCGTCACACGGGGCACACCCGCCCTGCACCGTCACACGGGGCACACCCGCCCTGCACCGTCACACGGGGCACACCCGCCCTGCACCGTCACACGGGGCACACCCGCCCTGCGTCACACGGGGCACACACGCCTGCACCGTCACGGGGCACACCCGCCCTGCACCGTCACACGGGGTACACCATCTGCACCGTCACACGGGGCACACCGCCCTGCCGTCACACGGGGCACACCCCCGCCCTGCACAGTCACACGGGGGCACACCCGCCCTGCGTCCACACGGGCACACCCGCCCTGCACCATCACAGGGCACACCCGCCCTGCACCGTCACCGGGAGCACCCGCCCTGCACAGTCACCACAGGGCACACCCCGCCCCTGCACAGTCACAGGGCACACCCGCCTGTACAGTCACACAGGGCACACACCCGCCACTGCACCGTCACAGGCACCCGCCCCTGCCGTCACGCGGGGAACTTACCATCCTGCACAGTCTGGGGCACACCCGCCCTGCGTCTGCAGGCACACCCGCCTACACGTCACGCCGGGGGCACACCCGCCCTGCACCGTCACACGGGGCACACCCGCCCTGCACCGTCACACAAGGCACACCCACCCTGCACAGTCACAGGGCACACCCGCCCTGCACGTCTACAGGAGGCACACCCGCCTGCACCGTCACACAGGGCACACCGCCCTGCACAGTCACACGGGGCACAGCCCTGCACGTCTACGGGGGGCACACCCGCCTGCACCGTCACACGGGGCACACCCGCCCTGCACAGTCACACGGGGCACACCCGCCCTGCACCGTCACATAGGGCACACCCGCCCTGCACGTCACACGGGCACACCCGCCCTGCAGTCGCCGGGGCACAGCCGCCCTGCACCGTCACACGGGGCACCCGCCCTGCACGGTCACACGGGGCACACCCGCCCTGCGTCACACGGGGCACACCGCCCCTGCACAGTCACGGGGCACACCGCCCTGCACGTCACACAGGCACACCGCCTGCACAGTCACACGAGGGCA
Organism: Proteles cristata cristata; assembly: GCA_017311185.1. NCBI lineage: Eukaryota > Metazoa > Chordata > Mammalia > Carnivora > Hyaenidae > Proteles > Proteles cristata. Next base: position 50,206 of record JAESUZ010001697.1, read on the forward strand.
CAGCCGCCATGCACGGTCACAGGGCACACCCGCCCTGCACCTCACACGGGGGCACACCCGCCCTGCACAGTCACCGGGGCACACCCGCCCTGCACCGTCACACGGGGCTGCCGCCTGCACGGTCACACGGGGGCACACCCGCCCTGCACCATCAACAAGGCACACCCACCCTGCACAGTCACAGGGCACACCCGCCCCTGCACCGTCACACGGGGCACACCGCCGTCGCAGGGCACACCGCCCTGCACAGTCTGCAGGCACAGCCGCCCTGCACAGTCTGGGGCACCCTCCCTGCACACCGTCACACAGGGACACACCCGCCCTGCACAGTCACGGGGGCACCCGCCCTGCACGTCACGCGGGGGCACACACCCCGCCCTCCCTGCACAGTCTGCAGGGCACCCGCCCCTGCACCGTCTACGGGGCACACACGCCCTGCACCGTCACACGGGGCACACCCGCCCTGCGTCTGCAGGCACACCCGCCCTGCACCGTCACAGGGCACACCACGCCCCTGCACCGAGTCACTGCGGGGCACCCATCCACTGCACCGTCACCGGGCACACCCGCCCTGCCACCGTCACAGGGCACACCCGCCCTGCACCGTCACCACGGGGCACACCCGCCCTGCACAGTCACGCGGGCCACACCGCCCTGCACAGTCACACGGGTACACCCGCCCTGCACAGTCACGCGGGCACACCCGCCCACCTGCACCGTCACACGGGGCACACCCGCCTGCATGCACGGGGCACCACGCCCTGCACAGTCACACGGGGCACACCCGCTGCACCGTCACATGGGGCACAGCTTCGCCCTGCACAGTCACAGGGCACACCCGCCCTGCACAGTCACCACGGGGCACACCACGCCTGCACACCCCGTCACATGGGGCACACCCGCCCTGCCGTCCTGCGGGGCACACCATACAGTCACCTGAGGCACACCCGCCCTGCACACAGGGCACACCCGCCCTGCACAGTCACACGGGCACACCCGCCCTGCACCGTCACGGGGCACACCCGCCCTGCACCGTCACCGAGGCACACCTGCCCTGCACGGTCACACGGGCACACCCGCCCTGCGTCGCGGGGGCACACCCGCCCTGCACACAGGGCACACCCGCCCTGCACAGTCACTGGGCACACCCGCCCTGCACAGTCACACGGGGCACACCCGCCCTGCACCGTCACACGGGGCACCGCCCCTGCACAGTCACACAGGAGCACACCCGCCCCCTGCACCGTCACACGGGAGACCGCCCTGCACAGTCACCGCCGGGGCACACCCGCCCTGCACAGTCTACGGGGCACACCCGCCCTGCACCGTCACACGGGGCACACCCGCCCTGCACCGTCACACGGGCACACCCGCCCTGCACGTCACCACCGGGCACACCCGCCCCTGCACCGTCACACAAGGCACACCCGCCCTGGCCGTCCACGGGGCACACCCGCCCTGTGCGTCACACGGGGGCACACCCGCCCTGCACCGTCACACAGGGCACACCCGCTCTGCACAGTCACACAGGGCACACCCGCCCTGCACCATCACACAAGGCACACCTGCCCTGCACAGTCGCCCAGGACACACCCGCCCTGCACCATCACACAGGGCACACCCAGCCTGCAGTCACCCTGGGTCTCGGGCTCCAGCCTTCCGCAGTAGCCCTGGGAGTGAAACAGGCATCCTGGCACCAGCTCCGTGAGTGTGGAATGGATGGTTTGATCCTGTTATGCAGATATTGGCTCAGGGACATTTGGGAGCCCACAGAGGAGGCCCTGCATCTAAGTGGCTCTGGGTACTGGGAGTCCCCAGCAGTGTGCAGACACCGGGCCACCCAGCATGGACACGCACTCACCAGTCCCAAGTCGGGCTCGTCCTGTGGGCGTCCCTGCACCGTGGGTGGTGCCCCAGTGCCCGTGGCCTTTGTCTGGCTGTTGGTCCTGGCTCCCCGGAGCCGTGGCCCCCACCCTCCCACACAGCCCACATCCAAGCTCTGGCCGTCCTGGCCCAGCTGGGGGACCTAGACGCTTGGGCCGCCCACCCAAGATGCTGGCTCTAACTCAGCCCGAGTGAGTGGCCGCCCTGCCGTGCAGGCCAGGCCGGCTCGCCTCTCGTCACCGTCCTGGACCCCGTCCCCGAGACCAGCGTGCAGACAGCAGGCTCGTTTGCTCACCCCAGGTCTTCCCCAGGAGGCAGGAGCGCTTTGTGTCTGTCTCTTCCCCAAAATGCTTTCTCTCACCGTCTCATAATTAAAACCACCTATGATTTTCCAGAAGACAAAGACACCACAGATTCATGTCTTTTTCTTCTTAAAATATCTTTTTCTTTGAAGGCAGAAGGCCAAGGTCCAGGTTGGGAGCCGGCCCTCGGGCCCTGGCGTCCATGTGGGCAGCCGGGCTGGCCTCCGTGCCGGTGGCCACTGTCTAGTTCTCTCTCAGGCATGAAGGCGGTGACGTGGCAACGGTGGTGGGGGAACGGCCACAGCCGCTTGTCCGTGACGCAGGCCGTGGGAGCTGGGCAGCCGCTCAGCATTGCCACCCCCCGGGGCCAGGGCACAAGGCACCCCCACCGGCCCTGATGCCCACCCCTAAACCCAGGGTCACACTGGCCTCCCCGCACGGGGGCACTGAGGGCTGGAAGAGATGAAGGGCTGGGACTTAGGACTCGGCCCCAGTGGTGGGCGTCAGGGAAGGTGACGTGGCCCAGAACCCCACAGCAGGAGAGCTGAGCCCAGGAAAGACAGCCGAGGCTGTGAGGCCCCGGGGCTCCGTGCAGCACGGGGAAGCCACCTGCAGCCACACTGGTGAGCCCAAGGGTGGCCCGGCCTCTGCCCCAGACCTGAGATGGTGCCCGCCCCCGGCCCCAGGTGCGTTCAGTCAGCCTCTCCCCCATCGTCCAGTCATCGTACGCCAGGTGCTATACTGTCATACTGATGAGGAAGATATCAGCTCTGAGAAAAGAGGTGATGACCCAGTCGAGGAGTCTGTAAAAGCACAACAATCATGAGGGCAGATCGGTGAGCAGCCGCCGGGTCCCCAGGTGCTGTTTTACCCTCGTCAGCACGAAGCTGCTGCGGAGCCCTCTCCGGGCAGCAGAGGCCCCTGCACCTGATGAGGCGGGGCTCACCCCAGGACATCTTCCAACACCCCAGCAGCACAGCAGCCTGGCCTCGGGCCCCCCAGGAACCTGGCTCCTCCCTGGGAGCTGGTGGGCCGTGGGGGCAGGGGATGGGGGAGGCGCCCTCGAGGTCACTAGTTTGCCCCGAGAGCTCCTTTGTTTCCCTCCCTTCTTTGAATAATCTCTCTGATTCTGTCACTCAGAGAGACAGCAGCTTCCAGAAGGAGGCCCGGAAATTGAAGAGCCAGGAAGGGACGCGGGGTGCTGGTGACAGGGCTGGGGGAGGGGCTGGGGCGAGATGAGAGGCCCTGAGCTTGAGCGGGAGAGCACGAGGACCTCCCCCCACGATGGCGGCCCCTTGCTCCCTGGCTCCAGGCTCGGCAGGTGGGATGGCATCTCGGTCGTCTGGGATGCGCTGGCCGACCGGCCAGCCAGGGCGCCACATGGTGGGGACACGGCACAGGGCCAGCCACCTGGATGCTCGGCCCGCTCCCCAGGGGCCAGCCTGCTCCTGGAGACCCCTCAGTGGCTTTACTCCGACTGCCCCCAGGCCAGGGGCGAGCACAGGGGATTCCTGTTGGGGCCCGGGGCTCTGCTTTCCGCCAGTTCCCACCCGCAGCCACCTCCCTGGAGGTGAATCTCCAGGCCGGGGCCGGGCTAAGGCCAGCAGCCGGGGTCATGGCCTCGGTGGCCTCTCCACATGCTTGTCTGTGCTCGTGGCCCACGGACACTGTGCGCCCACCACTGCCACGGGACTCTAGAACCCAGCACGTCGCCAGCGCGGCCGGTCCGTCGGTGGCCCTGTGTGGACATCAGGCACACAGGCAGCCGTCAGGCAGCCTTATTGTGTGGACGTGGCCTCAGACTTTGCAAAGAGAGGCAGCGGCTCTGTGCCGCCGTCTGGGACCCGCGTCAGCCCTCTCACCAGTACTCACTGTGGACCTGTCACAGCTACCTCCGGGTCAAGCACAAATCACGTGTCCTCGTGAGAACCGGGGAGAGGTGGGCTGCTCCCTAACGGAGGCCAGAGCGGCACGGCCCCGTCCCGACCGCGGAGGGTGGCGCTCTGGACCAGGCGCCGGTGGCCACGCCCCCGGCCTTGAACTACAGGACCTGAGTGTGTCCCCGCGGGCAGGACCTCTGCCATGACAGACAAGGAGTGGCAGCCCTTCCTCAGGGGCAGGACCTTCGGTGAAGCAGGAGCAACCGGAAGGTTCTGAGATGAATCACGGAAATCACGGTTCTCTGTAGTCTCAGGACGTGTCCTCAGACTTGGACACAGGACATGGGAGAAAACCACGGGCGCCCGGGTGGCTCAGTCGGCTAAGCGTCCGACTCAATTTTGGCTCAGGCCATGGTCTCGTGGTCGTGAGTTCAAGGCCCAAGTCGGGCAGCGAGCCGACAGAGCAGAGCCTGCTTGGAATTCTCTCTCCCTCTGCCCCTCCTGTGCCCTCTTTCTCTCTCTCTCAAAATAAGTAAATAAACTTTAAAAAAAGAACAAGAGAAAAGCAGGCATGAGGTGTGGCATCAGGAGAGGCTGTTCTGGGGTCCACAGCCCCACCCTGTGAACCCCAGTCTTGCGAGAAGGTGGCTTCGCCATGCGCCCCCAGGCCAGGGGTTCATGGGTGGTGTGTGCGGCCCCCACGCCAGCCACACAGCAGGAAGGGGGCTGTCCGGGACCCTGGCACAGCCCTGTCCAACATTCAGGTAGCGGATTTCCATCTGCTTGCAGACCACCCACAGAAATGTCCCCAGACACCGCTGGCATCTGGGGGAAGGGTCCAGCTCCCGGTGAGAGTCCCTGCCCCCACCTGCCTCCAGGTGCCTTGCCCTAACTTTGCCGAGTGAGGTTTGGGTGCAGTGGCTCCTTGAGGTCCGTGGGCTGGTCATGTAACAGCACACACGCCAGGTGGCACAGAGGGTGGCTGACGGCAGGGTGGCCATGGTTATGCCCTGCTGTGCTCAGGAAAGTGGGTGACTCGGGCCATCAGCCTGTCTCACAAAGGGCACTCCTGAGGGTCCTTTCCAGATGCCCTCCCCAAAGACGGGGGCCTCTCTGGGGTGGGGCGCACTGGGATGTTGGCCGCGCTGGAAGGTAGGCCACACTGAGGCGGAGACTGCGCTGGGGTGGGGGCCGCGCCGGGGTGGCTGTGCCTGAGGGTCTCCTGCGTCCCTGTCACCCACCCACCATCTTCCGGGGAGCCTCAGCGCCCAGCAGATGGACACCACCAGCCCCACACAGCCCGCCTTCAGCGCACGTGGTGCAAACGTGGAGCCCAGGGAGGAGGGAGCGGAGACGCAAGCTCAGGAAGGCCTTTCGAGGCAGGGTGGGTGGGTTGTCCACCAGTGAGGTCAGTCCGCCCACTGTGGCGGCTCGAGGACCCCGTCTGGGAGCATGTCCTCTGCCAGGAGCCTCAAGCAAGGTGGCCACGGTGACTTGTTTTGGCTGATTGTTAGCAGGACGGCAGGATTCGTGGAGGGAATTTCCCGGGTGTTGAGAATAAAAGCAAAGGAGTTGTTGGATCTGGTGACATGTCAGGTGCGCAGAGAAGCTTCTAGCAGACACTGACCCGAAGCCTGTCTGACCCGCCCAGCTGTCGCCTCCTCCCAGACTCCTCCACAAAGAGAGCAGAATCGGGGGCTCCAGGCGTCCACGCAGGGCGCACACAGCCCTCCCTCCCCAGCAAGTGCCTCCAGGGACCCGGCTCTGAGGCCGCGAATTCCCTGCGCCATCCGCTCGCTGCCTCTAACTTGTCTGGAGACTTCCACTCATCCTCGCGCCTGCTCAGGGTCCCAAGGCCCAGCAGCTCCCTCTCCACACCACCGACCCACCCCTGTACCCCTCTCCCCCACCTCTCCCCTCCCCCTGCACCACCGACCCCCTCCCCTACCGATTACTGCCTTGTGGGCGTGCACACAACAAGGGATGCAACAGCAAGGAGGAAAGGGACGTGCTGTGGGAGGTCAGAGGTCACAGAATGGGGGGTGTGGACAGCAGGCCCAGGGGGGGCAGGACTGGACGGAGAGCTGGTCCCAGAGAGCAGGGGTGGGGCCGGCGGCTCCTTTTCCACCACGTTCCCCTCCCGAGTGGCGCGTAGTGTCTCCCAGAGACCAGCTTCCTCCTCAGACAATCTGAGGAGCCAAGCATCTCCAGAAATGGGCTTTTAATTGTGGCTAAACTTGCTTTTCTAAGTGAATAGTGGTTTTTAGTTTTATTTCAAGAGCCAGGATACTTCTCTACTTCTTTCACGCTTGTATTCTAGTGCAACAGAGTGCACACCTTCAACTGTGCATGAGGGAGAAACCGTCGTGGCGTGACTGCCATACTGCGTGAACTGAACGGTAGCGAAACGGATTTCCAGGCGAAGAGGTTATCCCTCCCCAGCAGGCATTCTCAGGATTGATTCAGTGGCTCTTACGCGCTATAGGAGAGCTTCCCGGATCCTGGGCTGGGTCCTCTGGGGGTGATTTAATACGGGTCCCCAGGGGTCACAGAGCAGCAGGAAGGCAGACGTGAGCAGAGACCAAGGCCCGGCTGCATGGAAGACTCGGGGACAGAGCCTTCACACATGGGGCTTGGTGCAGAAGACGGACAGGTGGGTCTCCTCTCGGCCACACCGCAGACGCCCCTCCAGGAGGCTGCTGACCCTGAGGAGGCTCGCTGGCCAAGCCCGAGGACACGCAGGCGGGTGCTGGTGTGGCCCTCCCCCGTCCGTGAGCTCTCAGGCCCGGGCCCCAGATGCTGCCGCCAGCATCTCGTCTGCCCTCTGCCTCTCCGTCTCTTCCCACAGCTCACAGCCAAGTGTCCCCCGCTGGGAGCCTGACTCCTTTCCATCCTCCAAAAGGCAAACTTCGCCACTCCGATCCAGCCGCTGACTCTGCACGCAGGCTGCGTCTGCAAGCAGAGACCTTCGGGCCCACCCGAGTCCCCCGTGGGGAGAGAACAGCCGCGTGCGCCCTGCGCAGTCTAACTCTTGTGTGTCTCGTCACCTGGACCTCGCCCGTCCGTGGAGTCCCTGGGGTGGGGGTGGGGTCGTGATCCTCTCCCTCTTGATCCCAACACCCCGCTGACAGACCTCTGGGGGTAACTGACCCGTGAGCCCAAGTGCAACGTGTGACCAGCTTGAGAAGCCTTCACCACACTGCCCGTCACCCAGAGTCCCTTCTGCCCGTCAAGGCTCACACAGGTCAGGAGTCCACTCTGGGCTCACTCAATGGCTCCAACGGCCCCAGCCCTCACCACAGGGCCTGTCCAGGGCCACCCCAGTGTCCCTGTGAGATGGCAGCTAGGGAACTGAGTCGGGGAGACAGAGGCCGAGGACGCCCCTGGGAAAAGCTGTGGTCTTCGTAGGGACTCTCGGAAGTGACTTCCCACCCTGCCCTTGGTGGCCCACGAGCTCAGGGACAGCTGTCTGGGTTGATTTCTTCTAACAAGGTGTGAAGGAATTTGCAGTGGGGAGCCCGAGACTGCCTCGGATGGAAATACCCAGGAGAAGGAACTGGAACCCTGTCCTGCCAGACAGAGCCTCCTGATGCTCACACTGCAGAAACACCACGGCACACGGAGGAAACACCCCACTGGGGACTTTGGGAGCCAGGCCTCTGCACACCCAGCCCCAGCCCCTGCCTCCTGCTGTGTCTGAGGCCCAGGAACACCCCGGAAAATGCAGGCCCCTCCAGAAGCAAGAGCTGAAGCAGGCAGGAGGTGTTCTGGTCCGTCCGCTCCCCACCACCGTGGAGAACGGCTGTCTACACAGAACCCTGGCTTTCCCGTGAGAAGTTTGAAGCACAGAGAGAGATCGGGGAGGGCTCTGACACCTTCTCCAGAAGGAGGCCTGTGTGGACTCTAAACCCTGAAACAAGACTCCTCCCTGGGGCCCTGCGTGTCCAGAAGGGCCTTATTTTCCAGGCCTTGGGAGTCCCTCCTAAGGCCCAGCCTCGCAGCCGGCCAGGCTCCTTCCACATCCCTTGTTTCTGTGTCCCCTGCCCAGTCCTGGAAAAGGTAGTGAGACGGGAGGGGACGTGGACGTGGACTGAGATGTGCTGTCCTCCAAGTCGGGAGGTCTCACAGCCATCAGGAAGCGAGGGCCTTTGAGTTTTAGCACCTCACCTCGACTCTGAGCCCAGCCACGTTCCCGTGCGCACACGCCCCGTTCGTCCGGCTCCACCAGCCTGCGCCTGCTGCAGGCCCCCAGCCGGCCGGCCACCCCCTGGCCCCGTGCCTGCGGTGACCTCCGTCGAGCAGCCAGTGGGGGTCTGACTTCCGTGCGGCCGGCTCTGCTCGAGCCCGGGCGTCTGTGCAGGGGAAAGCAGCTGTGTTTCTCCTACGACAGGCTTTTGTCCCAGGCTTGGGCTTTGATGGGGCCTCTGGGCTCAGCCCTCTGTGGGCAATGAGCCAAGGCCGCCGGAGAGTGGCGGGCCGGCGACGGATGCCACCGCGGCCCTGCTCGCCCGCACCCTGCCTGGCCGCCCCCCGCCCCTGCTGCGTGGGTGCCGGCACCCCGGGCACACCTTCCCTGTGCCTGCGCCCGTCCAGGTGGGGGAGGCTGGCCCCGATGGGCCCTCATCTCACTGATCTGATTGTACATGGACGTGTTTCCACACCCTGAAACGTGCCACTTTCTTCCACCCTGAGAGTTTAGCTTTTCTGTGCCACGTTAGTTTATTGCTTTATAATTCCCAAAATCAAATCTATGAAATGCTTTTTCAGAAACAGGTAAGATGAGCCCGGGGAAAGAGAGGCCTAGGGGAGCAGTGGACCCCCTGGGTGCTGGGGTTGGGGCCCAGGCTGTGTCCCACCATCCCCTCTGGGCCCCTCAGACTCATGCTGAGCCCAGCGCACACTGAGGCCGCACAGGAGGCCGTGGGCATCGTGGAGAGAGCGCTGGAGCGAGGCAGCAAACAGGCCTTAGGGGAAAACAGAAGGAGACCCTGTCAGGGCCGGGTCGAGAGGGGCAGGGCGGGCGCCTCCTCGGGCCCAGGAGGACCCAAGTCCATGGACACCCTCGTGGCACAAGGCAAGGCGACACCCGCAGAGCCGCCAGCCTTTCGTCACGTGGCTGCCGCATCACCTTCTGCTCAGCCAGATACTCTCGTGACCGGCCCTGGCTAGGAATCCTACATGCGTTTGCACATACACACATGCTCACGCACACTCGGCACGTGTGCACACACACTTACAGGCACACAGGCACATCCTGGCTATCATGGCCAACACGGTGCTCAGCTCAGAAGGATGTGCTGCGGGGACCACGGAATGTATATTTGGGGTGCGGGTGGGTGGAGGGGTGAGTGTGGAAGCAGAATGTGGCTCCCAGATGTGACAGGCTCCACTGTGCTCTAGGGATAGCGAGGCAGACAAAGGGATCGTGCGGGTCGGCTCCTCCAGGAGGGGCCCGGGGACCCCTGAGACAGGGCCTGGGGTGCCGAGGTCACCGCGCTCATGTCCCGGGACGGCCCCGTCAGCCGGCTGGTGGCGAGGCTGGTGCCCGGGCCCTGGCGGGACCACCCACGACCGGAGAGGTGGCTCCTCACAAGGAGCCGAGGTGCTGCTGGGAGGGTGGTCACAGATGCCACCAGTGAGGACCACGTGCCTGTGCCCACAGGCCCCCTGCTCCTGCAGCGACTTCACTCCCCGTGTGGCCTCCCATCATGGTCAACATAGCAGGGAAGCCCTGAGGCATCCCCACCTTCACCACCTCCAGGAGGAAAAAATGCCTGGTATTTAAAACTAAAGGGACAAAGAAACCTTTCTTATTCAAGCTTATTTCTTTCTGTTTTTCTTTTTTTTTTTTTTAATGTTTTATTTATTTCTAGGAGAGAGAGAGACAGACAGTGTGAGCAGGGGAGGGTCAGAGAGAGAGGGAGTCACAGACTGAAACAGGCTCCAGGCTCTGAGCTGGCAGTCAGCACAGCGCCCGACGCGGGGCTCGAACCCACGAACGGCGAGATCATGACCTGAGCGAAAGTCGGACGCTTAACCGACTAAGCCACCCAGGCGCCCCAAGCTTATTTCTTAAAATGAATTTCAGACGAGCACAGGCGAGAGCAGCTATGGATGGTGCTCTCGGCCCCGCTTCCACTGGCCGTCCGCCGGAGGTGGGGCACGGCCCCCCGACCCCCGTCATTCCCCACGACACCTCCTGCCCTCCTCTCAGGCACGGCCGGCCGTGTGGGTGGCAGCAGCATGAAGGCTCCTCAAGTCACAGAGGCACCATTTTTCACCGACAATTTGGAATTACTGAGCCTTCCAGATAAAGCTTACTTAAAAAAAAAAAAAAACCAACACAAGTTAAATGTAACTGCGTTTCTTGTCATGGTTAATTATTTCTCTGTGCTTCCTGCTTACCAATTGACTATTTGCCATCAACTCCGAAATTAGTTCTGATTATTTGGATGAGTGATAACAGAATTTCCATTGTTCCTAATACCAAACCAATCATCTGAAATTGAAAAGAACATGAATTTCTTTATAAGCTGTTCATTCTGGCCTTTTCAGAGCCTTATTTGGAGTGGGCACTCAGTAAAGTTTTGTCAAATTGATTTAAATTGAATTCCCTTTAATTGCACTCAGCTAATAGTGTTTTAAGACACACACAAGATGTGTGCAATTAAACTGCTTGAGGCATCCCTCCATCTAGCAGATGTTCTCAGACGCTCCCGGAAAGTCCCCAGGCGGGAAGCAGGCTCAGCTCACGCCAGGCCGACCGAGAGGCGGCCTGACTCCCACCCTCCATTTCTGAGGCCAGTCCCTTCTTCTGTGTTTGGTGATGCTCCTCACAGAATCCAACGCAGAGCTCTGTCCCACCAGCCCGGGTGATTAGCTCAGAACGGTCTAAAGGTTCACATCCGGAGCCTGCATCTTGGGCTTTCCTTCAAAGTCAGAGAGGTTAGATGATGATGGGGCTTGAAGATGAATTATGTGTCACTCCCTCCAAGTCGCCGACTCACGTGACGGTGGAGCCACCTTCAATGCGGGATGGAGGCGCGGCCTGCACTTCCAGACCCGGAGGCCGTCTGGGTCCGGGGTGTCTGGGCCACAGAGCTGCATGTGGCTACAAGGAGGCCTCGAGCCAGCTCCTCCCCTTCCTGCCTCACGCCAGCCTGACTTGCCCAGCCTTGCCTTTGTACTTGATTTTCACAGAAATGTCATTTTTGAGATTGAGCACAGCTGTTTTCCCTTCTCTCCCAGACCTCCCCGAATAGCTCCGTGGATCCAAGGGGCTCTGCAGCTTGGAGGATGCCCGCGGGTTACCGCGAAGACGGGATCATCGGGCGTTGCCAAAGAGCGCAGTCCATCCTGCATTAATCTTCCACAGCGCACCAGTGCGGAGCAGGCTCTGAAGGGGAGGAGTGGGGAGGCGGGGGAGGAGCAGGAGGGGTGGGGGAGCCCAGGCAGCGGTGCAGGGAGGCGGGGCAGGGGCAGCAGGGGTGGGGGAGCTCGGGCAGGGGTGCAGGGAGGCGGGGCCGGGGCAGCAGGGGTGGGGGAGCTCGGGCAGGGGTGCAGGGAGGCGGGGCAGGGGCTGCAGGGGTGGGGGCTAAGGCAGGGGTGGAAAGAGATTGACCACGTGTAGGTGAAGTTTGCTAAAACACACTAATGCAAGATGATGTCCCTGAAAGGAGTCACTGCCTCCAGAAGCCTTGGATTTAGAAAGGCCGTGTTTCTGTCTCCAGGTCTGACCTGAGTGACTGCTTTTGCCATTGGCTGGTCTGCTCGTCGGGTTCTAAGTGTGCAGAAACTCTCCTTTCTGCTGGAAACAGCCAGCCCTGGAGCATAGCTGGGAATACAAGGAACATTCTTGAAAGTCTTTTACGCACAGGTGTCTTCACACTTTGGTTTAGTGTCCAGAGCACCCCATCTGCAGAGGCACCAGCTCGGTCAGGTGTTGTAATGGCCAAAGATCGCCGTTAGTGGGCAGTAAATCCAGGATCTGACCTGTGTATTAAAAAAATGTTTTTAATAATTTTTTGAGATAAAATTATAAGCATAAAACTAACCATGTTAAAGTGAACAATTGAGGGACGACGTTTGGTACATCCACAGTGCTGTGCAAACCACCACCTCTGTCTGGTTCCAGAACATTCTCATCATGTTAGAGGAAGCCCCATGACTTTTCTCCCAGTCAACTCCGCTAGCCCCAGCAACCACTAATCCTCTGTCTTCCTGAGGAGGTGCCTACTCTGGACACTTCACATACATGGAACCACACAGCGTGCGGTCTGTCGCGGTGGGGTTCCCTCTCTGAGCATTGTATTTTCAAGGTCGATCTCCGTCACCGTGTGTGACACTGCTCTGCCCCCTCGTGTGGCCGAGCAGCGCTCCTTGTGTGTCCGGGCCACATTTCACCCACCCACCCATCAGTGGCGAGCGCTTGGGCTGTGTCTCCGTCACCTCCGGCCGCCATGACAAATGGTGCAAACAACGCACATTTGTTTCTCACAGTGTGGGGGCTGCAAGTGGCAGAGGTCCGGGCAGAACTGGTCGTGGGCGCGGCTCTCTCACTGTCCGGCAGGGGGCGGCCTTCTCTTCCTGCCCGCGGAGATAGGGAACGAGTGCTCTCTCCTCTTCTGATGGGCACCGATGTCCCCATGAGTGTCTTGCCGTCAGGGCCGCATGTAAGTCTGATCACCTCTGTTAGACTCTGCCTCCAAATACAGTCGTGTTGGGAGCGGAGTTCTCAGCCTGTGAATCCCCGAGGCCATAAGTAGCCAGTTCACAGCTTCCCACTGCGACCCCTCAAATTCATGACCTTTTTGCAAACACATTCACTCCAGCCCAACGGCCCGAAGCCCGAGCCCCATCCAGCATCCAACTGTGAGGTCTTAGGTGAGCACCGTCTAAGTCGGCCATGGGTAACACTCGGCAGATTCATCCTGAGGCCAACTCCTCTCCAGCGGTGACCCCGTGAAGCCAGCGTGTTATGTGTGTCCAAAACACAATGGCGGGACATGCATGGGGCACACACTGCCATTCTAAAAGGGACGCTGGGTCCCTGTTTTCTGTTTTCTTCTAGAAGTTTTGTACATTTAGTTCCTACATTTACGTTCTTCACATACTTTGAATTAACTTCTCTATACGGTGTGAGGTTTGTTTGTGTGCCTGTGGGCCTCCAATTACCCCAACTCCGTTTGTTCCAAACACTATCCTTCCTCATTGAATTGGGATCAATCATATCATTGTCTAAATTCAACCAACCACAGACGTAAGGGTCATTTACAGACTTTTCTATTCTGCTCAGTTGACTTACATGTTTATCCTATCCCAATACCATACCGTCTTGATTTCTATTGCTTTACATAAGTTTTGAAAACAGGTAGTGTAAACTCTGCCATTGTTTGTTTTCAAAAATATTTTGGCTATTCTCGGTTTCCATAGACATTTTAGTATCTTGTTTTGGGTCTTATTTTTCTACGCAATCTGAAAAGATTTGACTTTTGTCTGATGTTTTCGTATCACTCAACCCTTACCGTAACTATTGATAGGGTTGGGTTTAAATCTGTCATGTTACTATTTGCTTTCTATGTGTTCCATCTGTTCTTTGCTCTTTTTTCTTTCTCCCTCTTCTTCAGCTGAGGTTTCATTAAAAATAACCATTCCTTTTTTATCCACTGTTTTCCTGTTAGGTATATGTTTTTGTTTTACTTTTTGGTGTTGGCTCCAAGCTTACAACACAAATCTTCAATGTGTTTTAGTCTGCTTTCCAATGAGAATAAAACTCTTCATACTAGGAGTTAGACACTCACAAGAGCATCTTCCCCCTCACACTCCTGCCCTTCGTGCTATTGTTTTCTTACATTTTATCTCCACAAATTCTGTAAATCCTGTAATACAGTTATCATTGCTTTAAGCAGTCAATTATCTTTTAAATCTTATTTTGAACTTTATTTTTGTTGACACTGTTAAAGGTATAACCACAATCATATTAATACCAATTACCCTTTTTTTTTTTTACATTCATTTATTTCTGAAAGACAGAGTAAGACAGATTGTGAGCAGGGGAGGGGCAGAGAGAGGAGACACAGAATCCAAAACAGGCTCCAGGCTCTGAGCAAGCATTCAGCACAGAGCCTGACGCAGGGCTTGAACCCACAAACTGTGAGATCATGACCTGAGCCGAAGTTGGACGCTCAACCGACTGAGCCCCCCAGGTGCCCCCCAATTACCTTTTTTAAAATAAGAGGGAAACTGAGAGGAGTACCTCTCCTAGTTACCCACATGTCTACTATTTCTGGAATTCTTTGTATAGATCCAAAATTCCAGCTGGCATCATGCTCATTCTGACTAAAGCACTTTCACCAACATTCTGGGGACACATGTCTGTGGAGTTTTCTCAGCTTCCGTTTTTCTGAAAAAGATTCTTTATTTCACTTACTTTCCTGGAAGGCTTTTAGATTTTTGGATAAAGATTTAAACAGCCTCTCCTTGCCCTTGTCCTTCAAGATGTGCCCGTGCTGTTCTTTGCTTTAGTTTCCAGCAGCCTGACTGCTTGGCGGGGCTCTCAGAGCCTACTTCGGGTCTGTTGAATGACTTGGATCTGTAAGTTTTTGTTTGAATCGTATTTGGGGAAATTTACAGTCTTTATTTCTTTAAATTCTCTGTCTCTCTTCGTCTTTACACACACACCTCTTATTGGTCTCTCTGCAGAACCCTAACTACGGGGTGTGAATAGGTCCTTCCTAATCATTTTTCATTCCTTAAAGGTTGAGTTAATATTGAATTAATTTTAAACTAATTTTACATTTAATTAAAAATTTAAATGTAAAGTAAATTACATCATACACCTGAAACTAATATAGTTTTATATGCTAATTCCATCTCAAAAATGTATGTTGAGTAATTTAAGTTTTACTTTCAAATCGAAAAAGAGTTTTAAAAATTATGTAGCTAGCTCTCATTTTAAGTAGCAGGTTCCTATGTTTGCACTGGAGTTTACACTCCTAAACTGGTATGTAGAATGTTTGTGTACCCCATGAGAAAAGCGGAGGGTCGGGACCATCAAGTGAATTCTAGACCAAACCAGTTCGATCACCAGAAAGTGAAGTACAGTAAAACCTTGGTTTGCAAGCATAATTCCTTCTGGAAACATGCTTGTAATCCAAAGCACTTGTATAGTAAAGAGAATCTCCCCACAAGAAATAATGGAAACTCAGATGATTTGTTCCACAACGCAAAAATATTCATATAAAAATGATTACAATACTGTAATATAACACAAGATAATAAGAAAACACAAAATATAAAAAATAAACAAGTTAACCCGCACTTACCTTGAAGACCTTCATGGCTGGTGTGAGGGAGACAAGAGAGAGGAGCGTTACTGTGTAGGACGACTGTCACGGTCACTAACGGATCACTGCTCTCTGTTGGCTCAATGAAATCTTTTCCTCTTCATGCAACTTTAACAAGGAACCTAATTCAGTGACACTCATTTTTGCCTCCATTTGAGGATTTTGCAGAAGTGTGACATTGCATTGTCCTTAAGCAGATTTGTCGCTCACACTGCTACAGCCTTATTCAGGTGGTGCTTTTCTACCACATTTTGCCCTGTTTCCCACATTTTACACATCGCCCTGATCTCATGTGAAGAGAGGGATCTCTCTGCCCTTTTCTCCTCCTCTGCAGATGAGATGCAGACATAGATTTCTAAAATCTTGTAAATCTGGCCACTCGAATGTTTCGTTTGTACTTCTCCATGATTTCCTTCCTACTTTCCACGGTATTCATCCCCTTCTTACTGCCTTTCTTTTCAACCTTTTTCTGCACGGGGGCCATTGTATACCCTTGCGCGGGTGTTGACTATAGTACAAGTTAATAAATCTTGTCATGCACTGTATTTAATGTAACCGGCAACAGACAGCAGAGGAAAGGGTCTGAGTCTGCAGGCGGCCTGACCTAGAAGGACGGAGAACATTCCTAAGCTCGCTCTCGGATGGAAGAGCAAAGGACTGTCCACAGGTGCTTTGAGTGGCATCAAATACACTAGTGCCAGTTGTGGGCACCTTCCAAGGTTCTGAAAAATCACTGATTTCTGCCAGACACTGTGACCGGAGACCCAGCATTCAAGCATGGGAGACGACCACCCACAATCCCACAGTGAGAGAGAGAGAGAGCCATTGGCTCCGGTGAGCTTACGTGATGTTTGGCGACACGTATGACTTGTATTGCAAGACATCGCTCATTTATCAAGTTCAAGTTTATTGGAAATGTCTGCTCCTCTTGGGGAACAAGTTCCTCGCAATCCACGGTTATACTGCACCTGGACGTCCAGCTACTTTCTTCTCCCAGTTTAATGTCTTAAAGTGCAGGACCCGCCCCCGTCAGTGTGCGCGGGGCCTGGCGACCCCCATCAGGGCGCGCAGGGCACAGCATTTCCTGGTCTTTTCTGACATGTCTTGGGGGCCCTCAGTAGTCCAGCCAGGGCACCGGAGTATCGTGGATCAGCACCTGGGAGGCACTTTCTAGAAACTACAGTTGTGAGGTTGTGACAGAAACACTCCCCAGCACAGCTCGGGACCCCTGCTGGCTGAGCGCTTCTCTCCAACATAGTAACAACCCGACCCGAAGCCCAGAATTCCTGCTTGGAGCGGACCCTCCCCCCGGTGCCGTCCCCACGGCGTCCCCCCCCGTTGTGCCGTACCCACGGTGTCCCCCCCCGTGCCGTCCCCACGGCGCCCCGCGCGCGCTCCCATGCTCGCTGTGCCGTCCCCACGCTGCCGCCCCCGCTGTGCCGTCCCGACGGCGCCTCGCTGTGCTGTCCCTATCGGCGCTCCCTCGTGCTGCCCCTGCACGGCGCCTCCCACGCTCGTGAAGCCGCCTCACGCCGCTTCGCTGTGCCGTCCCCATCGGCGCCGCTTCAAAGTGCAGCTGCCCTCATCGCGTTCCCCTGCCAGCTGCTCCGCACGGCGCCCTCGCCGGGTCCCTATCGGCGTTCTTCGCGCTGCCTACGGCGCCCCCGTGCCGCCCCCACGGCGCCCCCCGCCGTGCTGTCCCCACGGCCCCCGCGCGTCCTTCCTACGCCGCGCCTCCCCCGCCGTCCCCCACGGCGCCTCGCGCGCTGCTCCCTAATGGCGCCTTCGCGCTCCCCCACGGCTCTCTCATGTGCTGCCCCTAATGGGCGTCCCCCGCAGCCGCTCCCACGGCGTTCTCTCGTGCTGCCCCACGGCGTCTTCAAGCAGTGCCGCTCCCTTTGACGCGTTCTCTCACAGTTGCCCTTTACGGCGTCTCCTCATGCCGCCTTACAGGCGCTCTCACAGGCTGCCCTACGGCGCTCCCTTCGCAGGTTGCCTCCTCACAAGTACCTTCGCGCGCTGCCCCTACGGCTTCCTCACGTAGCTGCCTCCCACGTGGCGCCCCCTGCGGCAGTTGCCCCTACGGTTTCGCCGCTGCCCCCACGGTTTCGCTGCCTTCATTGGCGCTCCTCTCCGCGCTGCCCACGGCGTTTCCCTCGCGCTGCTCCCTGCACGCTTCCTCGCCAAGGCCGGGCTCCCATCGGCGCTCCCCCGCTAAGCTTCTACTGCGCCCCGCTGCTGCTCCCCACGGCTTCGCTGCTGGGCGCCCACTTGCGTTCCCCTCGCCGCGCGCTTTCCTACTTTCGGCGTCTCCTCACACTTCTATCGGCGTTCTCTGCCAGCTCCCACGGCGCTCTCTTCGCGCGCTCTCACGGGCGCCCTCTCTGGGCCATGCTGCCTCCGGCCGGCTTCCTCGCTGCGCTGCCCCACTGCTCTCTTCGCTGCCGCCCCTACGGCAGCTCTCGCGGCCTCCCTATCGGCGTTCCCTGCGGCAGCCACTCCCTACGGCCTCCTCTCGCTGCGGCTGGGCCCCCACGGCGCTCGCGCGCTCCTACGGGGCTCTCCTCTCGCTGCGCCGTCCCCACGGCGCCCCTCTGCGCTGCCTCTAATGGCCCCTCATAGCTGCCCCCCACGGCGCTCTTCGCCGCCGCCTCACGGCGCTCCCCCGCCGCGCGCTTTCCCACGGCGTTCTCTTCGCTGCTGCCTCCCTGCACGGCGCCCTCGCCGCCTCCCTACGCTCTGCCAGGTTGCCCTTTAAATGGCGTCACCCCCGCCAGGCCGCCCCTATCGGCAAGGCCCTCGCCGCCGCTCGCCCCCACGCCGCCGTGTTGCCCCTATCGGCGTTTCGCGCCGCTCCCTACGGCGTCTCTCTGCGTCGCTCCCTAATGGCGCCTTCGCTGCGCCGCCCTAATGCTTCGCTGTTGCCTTACCGGCATGCTCTTCGCTGCCTTACCGGCGCTTCTCACAGCGCTGCTCCCCACGGTTTCGCTGTGCCGCTCCCACGGCGCTCCCCTCACAGTGCTGCCTTACGGCGTTCTGTAAGGCAGCAAGCTGTCCCTGCACGTTTCCTTCGCGCTGCCCCCTACGGGGCCTCCTCGCTGCAGCCACGGTGTCCCTCTCGTGTTGCCCCACGTGTCCTCTCGCGCGCTGCCTCTACGGCCTTCTCACAAGGCTGCCCACGGCCTTCCCTCACAGTTGCCCCACAGTTCTGTGCTGCCCTACGGCGCCTCTCTCGTGCCGCCCCTACCCGCTCTCCTCTCGCAAGGCTGGGTCCCTCCCACGGCGCCTCTGTGAAAGTTGCTCCCCTAATGGCGTCTCTCGGCAGGCTGCTCCCCCACGCCTTCCCCTCGTTCTCATTGCTCGTGTTGCCTCCCTATCGGCAAGCCTTCTCTGTGTTGCCTTTGATTGGCTCTCTCAAGGCTGCTCCCTACGGCTTCGTGTGTCCCACGGCGCCTCTCGCCGCGCTGCCCCCACGGCGTCCCCCCCCGTGCCGTCTGCGAGCCAAGGCCATTGCAGGGAAAGCCAGGCTGCCAGCGCCCCGCCGGGCCCCGCCGCCGTCCCAGCCCCTGCTCTGCTCTCCAGGGGCACAGGGTGCCGACCTCTATGAGGCCCTTCCTGCCACCACACACGGTGCTTTGCAGACTCACTGGCTCCCTTTTCCTGGTGCCGTCGCCGGCGGGGGCGGCCTCGCCCAGTTCCTGCATCCTCTGGGGTCTCAGCCCTGCCTCCCTCACTTCTTTTTTTCTTTTGGGAAAACGAGAATCAGGCAGATGGGCCTGGAGAAGACCCCCCAGCCGGGTGTCCTGTGGCGACTTTCCCGGGGCGCCAGCCCACGCCCTGGGGCCGCCACCTGCCGCTGCCGGGAGTGCGTGAGCCTCCAGACAAGGCAGTGGAGCCCACGGGGGTCAGCCCTGGGGACGGTGGCCCAGCCGGCCTGGCCAGGCTTCTGTGCGCCTCTCGGGACCACCGTGTATGGCAGGCAGGCGACCTTGCACGTGACTTCACACCACCGTCAAGGGCAGCCTGGCTGCCTCAGCGTCAGGAGGTTTCCAGGACCTCCGCAAAGGCTTGCGCTTGAGTCTTAGAAGCCACTGGCAGACATCTGCGTGTGTGTTACTGTGGGAAAGACCAAAGGAATTCCTATTTCCGGGAAATTACACAAGAGAGAAAACACACAGGCTCTCTGTGGAGCGAGTAGTTTAAAGATGCGTCGTGAAGGCGATCTCGGCCTCGCTCAGGAGGGCGGCCGTCCTGGGGACAGGCCAGACCGGCCACCTTCACCGAGATGCTGGGATAAGCCCAGCACCGTTATCTCCTGTGCGAGACGCAAGGACACAGGAAAACCCTCGAACGGGGTCTGGCGCGTGGCTCCCGTGCTCCTTCTACCCACATGCGCTGCGGGAGACCCTGGGAGGGACATAAACACCAGCAGCACAGGAATCAGCGAGTCCCCCGGCAGCTCACGTCGCGGGGAGGCCGGCGGGCAGACCCCAGCGAGGTGGGGCACCCACCCACCCCCGGGCTCACGGCGCCCGCGACCCGGGGCCCCGAGTCCTTCTCCTGTGCTGGGAGCACTTCGGGACAGCAGGGATCCAGGAGAGGAGCCCTCCTCAGACCCCCGTGTTGTTCCCCTGGGGAGGGGGGCCGCCCGGCAGAGGCGCGTGCCCGGCGGAGCAGGGTCCGCAGTGGTGATGCAGACAGGCCGCTGCAGGTGCGGCCGAATCTGGGCCCCCCACTGGACCCCAAGGTGCTGTAGCCCCTTGAGCTCAGAGCAAAGAGCCACACCCACCAGGACGGCCCTGAGGAGTTGGCCGGTACGAGCAGGTGACCCGCCCAGGCCCCACGGGAGGGCCCCCGACCACAGGACGGGGAGAACCGAGAGGATCCCAGGCAGGGCCCCAGCGGGTCAGCAGGCCCGTCGTCCGGTCACTGAGGGCAGCGAAGTCCGCACTTTAATGACATCCCGGGTGGGGAGGGTCACCGTGCGCAGGACAGTGCCGTGGCCTCCGCCAGACCCTCCAGGCCCCCAGAAGCCGCCCCCCCCACCGTGTGTGCTTGGCCGTCCCCCTGCTCTGTTCTTCCATCACCACGTCACTCTCCTTCCGTGCTTTCTGTGATGTTTCTGCCCCCGTTAGGGTGTACGCTTCCCAGGCAGGGGCCGGCAGAAGGCACTCGGTAACTTGCCGGGGGCTGAAAGGAAGGGGGCTGGGAGGCTGAGGGCTCCGGGTGGGTGCCCAGCGAGGCGGGGACAGAGGGGTCCGTGGGGTGGATTCTGTCTGGCTTCTCGGCCTCGTGTGCTGTGTGACAGCATGCCGATGTCTGTCACGTCTGTGGGGTGTGGGACCAGAGAGCATCATGTCACAAGTGCAGGTACGGGAAACAGGGAGACGCGGTGAACAAGCGGGAAGCCGGCCGAGGAGAGGTTCTTGGGGCGACGGGGAGACAGGCTGCAGCTGCCACTGCAGGTGGGACCTGTGCAGGGGAGGCCGGTGGGCAGCTCCCCGTGGGTGCTCCCCCGTGGGTAGGTCCTCTGTGGGTGTGTCCCCCATGGGTTAGGGGTCCCCTTCCCTGGGGAGGCCCGAAGGAAAGCATCAGTCAGCGCGGCCTCTGAGCACTGTGTCCGGACCAGGCCATGCAGCACAAGACCCCTGCCCCGCACCCCCTCGGCCGCTTGGCCTTCCCACCCCCGCCGGCCCGTACCCCAGACACACCTGGCCTGCCCCTGTACACGTGTCCGGAGGTGCAGGGCTCCCGAGGACCCCGTCCATCAGCACCCACCGGTGCAGCCGGCTCCCGGGACCGGCTGGATTTCCAGGGAACGTGGCCCGCAGGGAACAGATGCACCCGCAGCCCCGCCCAGGCCCTGAGCCCGGTTCTGCCTCAGTCCCGCCCACTCTCCTCGCCACTGGGTCGTCCTCGTCACACATCCATCAGCCCTGAGGTCAGGGAAGGGGCAGAGTGAGCAGGGCCCGGACACAGGCTGGGGGCCGAGGGCGGCCCGAGAGACATGCTGCTCTCTCCTCAGGTGCTCCCCAAGGTTACGATCGAGCCCAAGGGAACCCAACACTTCCTAATGCTCACCCTGCTCCTCCACTGCTCAGCGCTGACGCAGAAAGCAGGCCGGGGCGCGTCCCCACCCTGGGCTCGGGCTGTCCCCTCGCGGGCCCGCTCGGTCACCGCTTCCTGGGCCTGCCCGGCTGCTGGCGGGTGGGAAGCCTCACACACTGCCCTCGCCTCCTGCCCTGGAAACGCCTCTGCTCAGTGGGAGGCCGGTCCGTGGAGGGGCCCGTGGGGCCTCCCAGCCCAGCGGGGAGGTGGCGTGGAGGGTGCGACCCCGAGGCCGGCCACTCTCGGCCTCCGGGCCGTGGGCGCACCTCCCGCTTCCCACCTGCTCGGGGCAGACAGCCCTGCCGCGCCCAGACGAGGCCCGCGTCTCAGCCCCGCGGATGCCGAGGGAGCCTTACTGTCAGCAGCCGAGCACCCAGCTCAGCGCGGGCAGGGGCGGGGAAGCCCGTGGACGGCCTCACAGCGTGGAGCCGGCGTGGCGATGCTGGAGCGCCCCTCCCCCTCACGCCCCGGCGCCCTCCGGAGAACACCGCGGCAGGGTGATCCTCCTGGTGATTCCCGCCAAGCCACCGCCGCACCCCTGCCGGCTGTGTGCAGGGGTGCACGTGGCTAGCAGCGGATGTTTTTGCTCAGACCCGCTGTGTTTCACACACAAAGAAAAAACCAAGGTGCTCAGCTGGTTAAGCATCTGACTCTTGACTTGGGCTCAGATCACGATCTCAGGGTTCATGAGTTCAAGCCCTGCATCAGGCTCTGCGCTGGCAGCTCAGAGCCCGGAGCTGCCTCAGATTGTGTCTCCCTCTCTCTCTGGCCCTCCCCCAGTCACACTCTGTCTCTCTCTCAAAACTAAATAAATTAATCTTAAAACAATTTAAGAGAAACAAAAAAAAGATGTCTTTATGGTACAGCTTGTAGTGTTCAGACACTTCAGAAATTCGTCGTCATGTTTTTATGTTTTCAGGGGGAACTGGTTCACACACAATGTATCAGAGTCTGGGGTGGCGGCCGTCTCTGCAGGCCACTGCTGGGAGCCAGAGCGCACCGCAGTGGGGAAGGCCGGAAAGGGGATTTCTAGAAGGAAAGGAGATTCTCGTCCAGCTGGCGTCTGCCGTGTGTCTGTGTGTCACACAGATGCACTGTGGCCATGAGGCAGCTGCATATTTTGTGAATAGGATTTACCAGGACCGTGGGTCACAGCCAGCGGCCATGGGAATGCTCCCCAAGTCTGACGTTGTCAGGATTATGGGACTTTTTTGGGGCTCCCGGGGGGCTCAGTCGGTTAAGCGTCCGACTTCGGCTCAGGTCGTGATCTCACGGTTTGTGAGTTCGAGCCCCGCATCAGGCTCCGTGCCGACAGCTCAGAGCCTGGAGCCTGTTTCGGATTCTGTGTCTCCCTCTCTGACCCTCCCCTGCTTACTCTGTGTCTCTCTCTCAGCAATAAATAAAAAACATTAAAAAAAATTTTTAATGAAAAAAAAAAGGATCATGGGACTTTCTGCTCCAGGGTGGAGCCTGACCCCCAGCCAGGTCCAGGAGGAAGCGGCTCCTTCCCCGCCAGCCCTGGCCACGTCCTTCCCCACGGCGCGGAGAGCCCCCCTAACCCCTCTTACATGCCAGGACGGGTTTCTCGCCGGTGCTGCAGCTGTTTGCAGGGAAGGGACTGCAGGCTCCAAGTGGAGACACGGCATTAGGGCCACGCGGGCTCCCTGGTTCTGACTTCCTGGCTTTTCTCCAGGCTG
The DNA here is from genome assembly GCA_017311185.1 of Proteles cristata cristata. NCBI lineage: Eukaryota > Metazoa > Chordata > Mammalia > Carnivora > Hyaenidae > Proteles > Proteles cristata. The sequence continues at coordinate 73,422 of JAESUZ010001697.1, forward strand.
AGGAGACCCGTGATCTCCGTGAACTCAGCGGCAAAACCAAACAGCACGAGCTGGCGGCTTAAATGGCCGGCATCTGTGGGGGCGCCCGGGGGGGCTCAGTCGGGTAAATGTCGGACTCTTGATTTCGGCTCAGGTCACGATCTCTTGGACGTGCGACCAAGCCGCACAGAGGGCTCCTCATTCTCTCTGTCTGCCCCTCCCCTGCATTCTCTCTCCCTCTTTCTATCTCTGTCTCTGTCTCTCTTTTCTCCCGTCCCTCTTCCACTCTCGCACTGTCTCTCTCAAAAACAAACAAAAGAAGCCAGGCATCTCTTTCTCACAGCTTGGAAGCTGAAGTCCAAGGTCAGGGACTGACATGGTCAGTTCTGGGCACACAGTTCCGGAGACTCGATGTCCCAGGCGAGGTGGCGGACGGGTCAGGCCTGCGGGGCGCCCCCTTCCGCTGTCGTGCTTGGCCGTCTTCTCTCTGGTGAAGGCGGCCTCACATGGCGGAAGGGAGGGGGTTATCTCTCTGCGGCTCCTTCATGAGGACAATAGACTCGTTCCTGAGGGCTCCCCGCCGCACGGCGCCCCCTCAGGCCCCAGGCCCTGCCCCAGTCACCTCGGGGTTAGAGCCTCAGCATGAGAATTTGGGGGGCACAGGCACCCAGTCCACGTCCATGACCTTCAGATGAGGTCATGAGGGTCGGCCCTTGATGGGACCCGTGTGCCTGGTAGGTTTTCCAAAGCGCTCGCTTCTCGCCCTCCGCCCTGGAGGACCAGTGAGAAAGCAGTGTCTGCAAGCCGGGCGCCCGCGTGTTCACTTGGGGAGAAAGGAGAGGAGTTGGCGCCCGGGCGCTGCGAGGAGGCGGGACTGGCGGGCGGGGGCTCGGTGGGCCCCAGCCCTGCAGCGGAGGCCGGGGGGCGTGGCGAGGGCCAGGACAAGGCGGCCTGGGGTGAAGGTCAGGGACGGTCTATTGCGGAGGAGCCAGTGACATCGCAGTCTGCACTCGATGCCCGCTGTGCCAGCCGGAGTGAGAAGGGTGCTGTAGGGAACCTCGTCCTCGCCAAAGGGGGAACTGGCGGGACGCACTGGCGTCGGATCAGCATTTGGTAAAGGTAGCGCTGTTGGAGCCAAAGGAAAACACCAGAGCACACGCCTGACCCGAGAAGAAGGAAGGCGTTGCCTCGTGTGAGCTCTCACTCAGGACGAGCCACGCGGGCCCACGTCTCCCGTGAGCCTCTCCCCTGCAGCCCCCTAAAGCCAGCGGGGACAGGGGCTGCACAGCGAAAGTCCATCTGTACCTAGAAGGGCATGTTGTCCCAAGGGGGAGGCCTCCGGGGCCTGGGGAGCAGGCGCCCAGCTGCGGAGGGCTGCCTGCAGCAGGTGGGCGGCGTGGCCCCACGGGGCCGTGCACAGTCACGCGCCACCGACAGCCCCAGGAGGGGCAAGGGGCGTGACAAGGCGTTCCCGTGACGTCGTGGACCCGGCAGGTCTGGCTCAAAGGTCACATGAGCGGTAAGGGCACTGAGGAGACGGGCTGAAGAAAGCAGGACGCGGGCCGGGGTCGTCGAGCCTGGGGCGGCCGCCGCTCGTGGCCCAGGGGACGTGGGAGGGGTGGCCAGTGGTCACCCCCCGGGACCCCGGGGCTCTCCCGCCTCGGCTGTTTCTCTCACCTCTACCCTGAACTCCCGTCAGAGCCGAGACCGACCAGAAGCCCCGCGAAGGCCCTCGGTGACCGGGGACGCCACCCGCTGCCGCTGGTCGGCAGGACCCCAGCCACCTGGGGACCAGACGCGGAGCATCACGGCCTTGGTCTCCCCACCTGGACGAGTGGCCGCAAACCTTTGCAGTCACGGGGCTTTTGGTACTTTGATTTTTAAATGCGTTTGAGGTGGTAAACTTGTGATTTTAAGAAAATACTTAGGGGTTAGCTAATACATTTTAATCACGTTTAAATATTTAAGGCAGAACATTTGCCGAAGTCTGCAGACATTTTCTATTGTCACAACCGCGAATGTTTCTGGCATCTATGGGTGGAGGACAAGACGTTCTGAATATCCCGCGGCAGACAGACGGCTCACGGTTGACAGACGGACACCCACCCAAACAATAGCACTGTGCTTGAAAAACCCCAGTTTAAGGAATCAGCTTTATTAAATCAAACAGTTTATAAATATGGTTTAATTAGGAATGTTTTGTGAGATTTACAAGTTTTCCTTATAAGAGGTTTGAAGTCAGGCAGAGAAGGACAAATATCCTATGTTTGCACGTATAGAAGGACTAGGAGGAACCTGACGGAGGAACAAGGGGGAGAAGAAGAGGGGAAATGGTGGGGGAAAGGGAGAGAGGCAAACCATGAGAGACTCTTGAAGGCTGACGAAAACTGAGGACTGATGGGTGTGGGGGGATGAGGGGGATGGGCATGGAGGAGGGCACTCATGGGGATGAGCACTGGAGGTTATGTGGAAACTAATTTGACAATAAACTATTTGTAAAAAAAAAATAAAATGAAATAAAATAAATGATTAAAAAAAAAAAAAGAGGTTTGAAGTAACCAAAAATCAGACATGTCGGACTTACAGTGATGGTCTGGAAGGTAGCATCTGGAGAAATGTAATAAATCAACTGGGATAAAACACTTATTTGAACTTTATCTTCAAAATTTATAGCTAAGTATTAAAGAACCAAAGAAAAAGAGCATTTCAATCCTAATGTGAAATTACTGCATTTATAAATACAGTGTGTAAGTTACACTTACAAGTTTAAGAAAATTGTTTAAAAAAATCACACTGTTGGGGCACCTGACCGGCTCAGTCGGAAAAGTGTGAGACTGGATCTCAGGGTTGTGAGTTCGAGCCCCACGTTGGTGGTAGAGATTACTTAAATGAATAAATAAACAAAAAACTGAATTAATTAAAAAATAGAGGTCACACCGTTGGTAAGTTAAGTGTCTGCTAAACATACCAGATGCCCATGAGAGAGCCAAGGAGGCGGCTCAGGCCACCGAAGTCCTCACAGAGCCTATGATGGCTGTCACCGTGGAGCCTACAGCAGGGGACCAGTGAGGTCACCCCTTGCCTCTCAGTCCCTGCAGGGCACCTGAGGGGCAGTAGCACCTACAGGGACCAGGACAGTGACAGGCAGCCCAGGGGTTCCCGAAGACCTCCAGGGACCACCCACCCCACTGAAGATGGGGACTCCTGCCAAGTCGTGGCTTCAGCCCCAAACCAGGGGTCACTGTCCTGACTTCAGGGTTAAGGGCAGCAAGGCCACTGACCTCATCTGAAGTCCCCCAGCCGGTGGAAGCAGCCAGCTCACAGACGCCGACGTGGCATCATTCCTGAACTCCGTCCTGGTGCCAGGCTGCGTAGGGTGGTCACAGGTCGACCACTCTGGCTCTCTGGGACCCAATCTCCTTGAATGTGGAAGTCCCCTGTGACAACCACTGTCCCTCCTGCTAACATATTCTCTTCTATGCTGATTTTAGCCAAAGTGGCCAAGAGGGGAGGTCCACACGGCCAGGCGCTGAAGGTCTGCCACCTCTCAGGCACCTGAATCCTGCCGAGAGGCCCAGGAGCGAGCCCTGCCCTTGACGGCAGCCCGTAGGTGGCCCAGCCACACCATGACCAGATTCTTGAGCCACAGACCCTACGGGACAATGATGTGTCTTTTTTAGCCTGAGTTTGTGACTTGGTGAGGCAGCCTGGCACATAGAGCTTCACGAGCTCCAAATCTGGACAGATTTGTCCGTCACTGGTCCAGACAACTGAATCTCCAAAAGGGTGGCATGTTGAAAGACCCTCACAGGAACGTCGAACTTTATAAATGTTTATTTAAGACAATCTCAGCACTTCAGCCATTTGAGCTAAACAATGCCTTCCTAAGAGCTGCGACACACCCAGAATTGAGTCTACCACTGGGGAAGGTGCTAAGATGCACTGCACTCCCTTTAGGGGTGCGCGTTCTAGAGAGGTGTGCGTGCGTGTATGTGTGTGGGCATCAGTGTATTTGCGTGCACGAGTGCATGTGGTGAGCGGCTATGCCTGCGCGTGTGTGAATGAGTGTTGTTGTGCAGACGTGTGAGTGGATGTGGGTGATAGGTGGCACGTGCGTGCAGGAGTATGTGAGCGTGTGGTGGAGGAAGCCAGGACGGGTGGGATCGGTCTGGAGGGGTGTGTAGAGTGGCGCACAGTGGCCAGGTCGGGCACGGTTCTGTCAGGCTTGGGGGAGACTTTTGTGTAGCCCGTGAGTGGGCGATTGGTGGGAAACAGTCCGTGTCTGCAAGACAGTGACAGCAAAACTCTGAGTGACCTGCTGTCTCCTTGCCAAATGCCAGACGACAGCAGCATAGGGAACAGGGTCTGGATTTGGAGGAGGTGGCATGGTATCAGTCCCCAGGTAAGGATCTTAAGGTCTGGCCTGGACTCAGTCTTCGTTTCAAACCTCAGATCCTTGGTTGGACAAACAGGACCCAAAGCCCTCGTGCTGACGGAGAGAACATGGTGGAAGTAAGATACGCCCGATTCAGACACCACAGGACAGCATGAGGTGTGTCCCCGCCGCCTCACCAGGAAATTGGCAAGCTGCAGTCCTGCCTCCCCACTTCCATGTGGATGTTCCCAAGTAGAGGGCCTGGCTTCTAGAAGACCCGGTGGAGGTGCTTACTGGTGGGTTAGAAACGCAGAACCAGCAGCTAAGAGCACGGGCATTGAGTCAGAGGGACCTGGGTTCGCATCCCCGCCCTGCCATAGTGTGGCTTTTCTTCCTGCCTTCTCATAGGTAAAATTAGAGTCTGTCCCAAAGGGTGATTTGATGAGACGTATGCGTAACTATCCTTATGCAGAGCCGGACTCACAGTCAGCTCTGATGGCAGCTGGCACTGGCACTGTCCCTGCAGCCCTTCCCCAGAGCCCTGGTCCCCTCCCCGGCCCCCCCACATCAGGCCAGTCCAGGCTTTGATCCTTGTGGAGCTGGTGTGAGCCAGAGAGGGGCAGAGCTCAGAGAGGCCCCTCAGAGGCAAGACAGGTGCTTCGAGGAGCTCAGGGTCTGAGAATCTCCTAACTTAGAACAGCCGCACGAGATAGGAGGCCAGGCAGAAAGACCGTGGGTGCTGCGGCAGACTGGGCCGCCCTCTCCCCCAGGGCATCACCTCCCAGCTGTGCGACCAGCTGGCCAGGTGCCTGACGTGCTTGGGGTTCAGTCCCCAAACGGTAAGACTGTGACAACAACACTTGGAGAGAAACAGGAGCACACAGGACAGCGTGGGGTCAGTCCCACTCCCCACCTGCCCGTGATACACTTGTGGGTAAGTCACATGGACTAACTGAACTCAAGTGCCAGCATTTAAAACAGAGACAATATACAAAATCTTTGCCACAGCGTTGTAGGAGGATTGGATGACATAGGGCATGTGACGTTCCTAACATAGAACCTAATTTATAAAGTTGTTTTTAGGTTTATTTATTTATTCTGAGACAGAGAGAGAGAGCAAGTCAGGGAGGGGCAGAGACATAAAGGAAGAGAGAATCCAAAGCAGGCTTTGCACTGTCAGTGCAGAGCCATACGTGGGGCTCGAACTCATGAACTGTGAAATCATGACCTGAGCCAAAATCAGGAGTCAGATGCTCAACTGACTGAGCTACACAGGTGGCCCCAAAGAACCTAATTTAAATGCTCAGAACTCTTACCCTTCATGATGATGATAATGTGATGATGATGTGGCGATGATGATGGTGATGATGATGTTGGTGGTGATAATGGTGATGATGGTGGTGGTGGTGATGGTGATGCTGGTGGTGATGGTGATGGTGATGATGATGGCGATGATGGTGATGGTGATGGTGATAATGACAACATAAACCTTTCTATTTTTTATTATTTTATTATTTTTTTCAACTTAAACTCTTTTCATTGGCCTCCCTTGCCAACTCTTTTCATAAGTCCTTCCCCTGTTATGCCCAGTACCCAGTGCTGGTGACATTCCGAACCTTCACATCTTATGGGCATCCCGCTAGCGCCCCTGTGTGCCTTTCCTCCCAGGTAGAGTCACAAGTGTCTATTTGTCCCAAACCACTCTATGCCTCTGGTAACTATGGAAGTTTCTTATTATGTGTGACACACAGGAGCTAAATATTTTTTAATTAACAATTTTTGCAAAGGATTGCTATATGAGCATAAAAAGAAAAAAGAAATGTTCCTATGAGAGCTAATAGGGACACATTTAGAATGCTTTTTAAAAATGAGTGTGTATAGAATTGAGAACTCAGAGCTGGACCCAAAGGTATACAGCCAACTAATCTTTGACAAAGCAGGAAAGAATATCCAATGTTAAAAAGACAGCCTCTTTAACAGATGGTGCTGGGAGAACTGGACAGCAACGTGCAGAAGAATGAAACTAGATCAATTTCTCACACCATACACAAAAGTAAACTGAAAATGGATAAAGGACCTGAATGTGAGACAGGAAACCATCAAAACCCTAGAGGAGAAAGCAGGAAACAGCCTCCTTGACCTCCACTGCAGCAACCTCTTACTTGACACATCTCCCAAAGCAAGGGAATCAAGAGCAAAAATAAACAATTGGGACCTCATCAAGATTAAAAGCTTCTGCACAGCCAAGGAAACAACCCACAAAACTAATAGGTGACCAACGGAATGGAAAAAGATAGTTGCAAATGACATATCAGATAAAGGGTTAATATCCAAAGTCTATAAGGAACTCACCAAACTTCACACCCAAAAAACAAACAACCCAGTAAAGAAATGGGCAGAAGATATGAACAGGCACTTCTCCAAAGAGGACATCCAGATGGCCAACAGACACATGAAACGATGCTCAGCGTCCCTCCTCATCAGGGAAATACAAATCAAAACCACACTGAGATACCACCTCACGCCAATCAGAGTGGCTAAAATGAGCAAATCAGAGAACACAAGATGCTGGTGAGGATGTGGAGACACGGGCACCCTCCTACCCTGTTGGTGGGAATATAAACTGGTGCAGCCCCTCTGGAAAACAGTGTGGAGATTCCTCAGGAAACTAACAATAGAACTCCCCTGTGACCCAGCAATAGCACTGCTAGGAATTTACCCAAGGGATACAGAAATGCTGATGCACAGGAGCACATGGACCCCAATGTTCATAGCAGCACTCTCCACAACAGCCAAACATGGAAAGAGCCTAAGTGTCCATCAACGGACGAATGGATCAAGAAGATGTGGTTTATCTATACGATGGAATACTACACGGCAATGAGAAACAATGAAATCTGGCCTGTGTAGCAACATGGATGGACCTTGAGGGTGTTATGCTGAGCGAAATAAGTCAGGCAGAGAAGGACAAATATCATATGTTTGCACATATAGGAGGATTAGGAGGAACTTAACTGAGGACCATGGGGGAGAAGAAGGGGGAAATAGTGGGGGAGAGGGAGAGAGGCAAACCATGAGAGACTCTTGAATGCTGAGAACAAACTGAGGACTCATGGGTGTGGGGGGGGAGGGGGGAGATGGGCATGGAGGAGTGCACTTGTGGGGATGAGCACTGGGTGTTATATGGAAACCAACTTGACAATAAACTATTTGTAAAAAACAATAAAAACAATTAAAATGAGTGTGTAGGGGTCCCTGGGGGGGCTCAGTTGGTTAAGCGTCCGACTTAGGGTTCAGGTCATGATCTCACGGTTTGTGAGTTTGAGTCCACATCGGGCTATGTGCTGACAGCTCAGAGCCTGGAGCTTTCTTAGGATTCTGTGTCTCCCTCTCTGCCCCCTCCTACTCACACTCTGTCTCTGTCTCTGTCTGTCTCAAAAATAGACATTAAAATTTTTTTTAAATTTTCTAATTAAAGTGAGTGTGTAAAAACATGTCAGATCAGATGTGGGAGGGGCTTCTGTAAGCAGTGGGGCTCTGGGCTCAGGCTGTCCCATAGGCACCGTGTCCTCAGCCACTTGAGTAAAACTGAAGCTAGGGCCCCAGCCGAGGCGTCATTGAAGTGGTCTGTGTATGGAGAGGATGTGAGGCTCCAGTAACAACAGAACAAGTACTGACCTTGTCTGAGAAACTTTGCAAATAAGCACTTATGGGGCGCCTGGGGGGCTTAGTCGGTTAAGCGTCCGACTTTCTCTTGGGTCATGATCTCGCGGTTCGTGGGTTCGAGCCCCGCGTCGGGCTCTGTGCTGACTGCCAGCTCAGAGCCTGGAGCCTGTTTCAGTCTGCGACTCCCTCTCTCTCTGACCCTCCCCTGCTCACGCTGTCTCTCTCTCTCCTAGAAATAAATAAAAAATATTAAAAAAAAAAAAATAAGCACTTATGTTTTCAGAGAAACCGTAACATGATGTGTGGGGGGTTTCAAAACTTAAACTGACCTGTTCAGCCAAAGACCACCTGGAGACCCTCATCACGTTGGAGAAGACCCCCCCGCCAGCTTGGAGAAGCCCCTTACCTCCCCCACCTGGAGAAGCATCTCCCCCCACCCCCCGCCGTTAACTGATCAGAATGGAATCCCAGCTGAGAACGCAGCCGCTGCAGTTGACCGGGCCTCACCAGAGGCGGCTCCGGGCGCTCTCTCTCTGGGGCCTTGCCAGCGACACGGACACAGGGCGGAAGAGCCGCCACAGGGCGAGAGCAATTTCCTGACCCCAGCACCTTGCTGGGTGAACGCCTGCGTCCTGGGAGCACTCTCAGGCCACGTGTCCAGGGCACTTCCTCTTTGCTGAGTCTCTGGAAAGTGCTCTCTTCCTCCTTCCCAGGCGGCCTTTGCTGGGAACGGGCTCTGCAGGAGAGGAGCGGCCACCTGACCCATGACCCTTGGTAAGAGATTAAACAAATGTGTGAAAACTAGCTGTAAAACAAACTTCCTGGGCTCGGGTGAACCTCCCCTCCCTCGCCTCTCCCTCCCTCCCCCGCCACCCCCTCCACTGCTGCCCACGATGGGCCCACGCAGCGTCCCCGCCACAGCCCCTGGGCAGAGAGCGCTGCCCGGCGGCGGCGTGTGGAGGCTCCTGGGGGACTGGGGCTCCATCTCCCCACCCACCTGCCTGACCTCCCTCCTGACCTTCCTCCTGACCTTCCTCCTGACCTCCCTCCTGACCCTCCTCCTGACCCTCCTCCTGGGCGGGGCTTTGCCCCCTCCCCCTGCAGGGCTTGTCTGTGGGGCGCGTCCCAGCCGTGCTGTCTCCGCCAGCCGCCACCGGCCGGGGCTGGGCTTCGGGCTCCATTTTGGCGGCTCCCACGGAGGTTCTCGGGTCCCCAGCTGCGAACCCCCTGGTGCCGCTTCCTGCCCCTGTGCTCGGGGCTCCAGGGACCCTATGAGCACTTCACGCGGACTCCCCAGCTCGACTCGCAATCTGGGCCTCACAGGGAAACGTGCCTTGTTTCGCTGTAGCCTGACCAGGGCCAGGAAACCGTAAACTTGGGGTCTGGCCCCCACTTCAGTCGCATCCATCACCAGATGAAACAGGATTGACAAATGTCCCATCTTTTTTGTTGACTTATTTTTATTTGAGGTATAAGTGACATATAACATATTAATTTCAGGCGTGTAGTATGTGAGTCAACACGGGTATCTACTGAGAAGTGATCGCCCCATTCAGTCTAGTTAACATGAGTGCGCCATCTTTAGGCCATGGCGAATCCCCTCTGGTCTCAGCTGTCCAAGTTTCAGCGGGTTCTGGTGGCCGGGGCCTGAGGGGGCCGTGGGCCCAGCCGCACGTCGGCCTCGCTGTTAATGACCCGCGGGGCTCCTGCTGCCCAGGTGTGAGTGGGTCACGTGCCCCTCTCCCCTTTGCTTTGGAGGCAGCGTTCCCAGGCGAGGGAGGCCTTCACGGATTTGTACACGTGGCACTGCAGTAGAAAGTCCACGGTGGGGGGCCCATGAGCCAGGCAGTTAGAGGCCCTCTGAGAGCTCTGCCCCTTCCCAGGGTCTGGAGGGGGTGCTGGCTGTTGGGGCCACTTGTCCCTCAAGTTCCCTCCTGACAGTTCCCCTGCTCGGGACTCGCACGACCCATGTCACATCCCATTTGTGGAATGTGTGTGTGAGTGCGGGCCCAGAGTGCACTGTGTGCACGCCCGTGGCCTGACGTGTTCACTAAATGCCCGGATCCACGCGATGCGTCGGTGCCCCCATGGAGCAGGCCGGCCCAGCACTAGCACAAGCCCCGAGCACAATCCCCGGTAAGTGCCCCTCCTCGTGTGAGGCACAGGGGATTTGGGGATGAGGCACGGGCTTGGGACCCACGGACCACGTAAGCTGCAGCCAGCTGGCCTCCACTTACCTCAAAGTCTGGTTCACGGCGTTCGCAGCAGGAAATGCCTGGGAGCAGGTCCAGGCTCCCAAACACCAGGCAGAGGCCGGCTACTCAAAGACACAAGCACTTGGCGGCAAACTTGTGCACGTGGCTTTCACCCTCAGGGTTCGAGAGAAGCGCTCAAGTGATTGGCGGAGGTTTTCTGTGTCATCCACACGGGTGGCCTCCTGTGGACTGGAATGATGGTTTTTGATGCAAGTTCTGGTAACAAAGCTGGAAACAGAGTGACTGATAGGCAATGAGTAGAGAAGTTTCCGTCAGCCTGTGCCAGGCGAGGTTGTAACCAGGACCCACGTTCAGGTCTACCCACACGTTGTGACTCTACCTTATGCACTTAGAGACGCAAATGACGTTTCGAGGCATTTTGCTAGCACTTACTCTCGTCTGAGTAGCTGGGGAATTCCAACAGCAAGAGAAAGAATGTTTGCCTGGTGTCAGTGTTTGATTCCCAAAGCCAGACTTAATACTGAAAATCCCAAGGTCATGCTCTTCCTAACCTTGAAATGATGCAAGTCCATTCAAAGCAGCAAATACTGAACTTGCCTGCCTTCTAGAAGCAGTGGCTACCGGAAAAAGAGGGTGAGAATGGAGGTCTCAAGAGACAAGCCTGGAATCAGCAGGCGGCGACGAAGGGGGTGCACACCCACGAACACCCCCACACCAGCGGGCTGGGATGGCGCCAGGAAGCAGCCGTGTGGTGTCGTGTGCACAAACCGCGGCCACGGTTCTGTCTCCTTGGACCTTTGTGCCCTTCCAAAGGACAGCAGGTGTTGAGGAAAACATTTAGTACTTTTCACAACATACCACGGACTCCAGGCCTGGGGTCCTAGATACACGTCCCCTGAACACGCACATCGTACACTGAAAACACGTATTCGACATCCATGAGGTGCCAAGTGCCACACAGAAGAAACGAAAACAGCCTGTGTCCCTCAGTGGTTTGTTCCTGAAGGTGGAGTGGTGTTCTAGCCGCGGAGGACACCACTTAGAGAACACAGCGCACCACATGCACGTGTACACACGCACACGGCCCCACACACACACATTCCTGCACACACTTGTGCATATGTGCACCCACCTGCACACAGTGCACCTGCACATAAACCTACACATGCCTACACACGTGCGCCTGCATACGCACTTGCACACGTGCCAGCACACACGTGCACCTGCACATGTCCCTGAACACACACACACACACGCCTGCACTGACCTCTCGAGCTCCAGGCTTCACACACACACTGGTGGCTTCCAGGACCTTCTCCAGCCTTCACGTTTCTCGAGCTGTCGAGGCTACTTTCTCTCCAGGGCTCAGAGTGAGCGTGACCCCTGAGCTGCCAAGGTGCTAGACCCCCTTCTGCCGCCAACTGCTCATGGTGCAGCGCGTCATCACCATGACACAGAGCTGTAACTGCATCTGCCTCCCTGTTCCTCCCTCCAGGCCACCTGCCTAGGACATGTCTGCATCCATGGAGCACATGGATCCTGTGTCAGAACTTGTTCCGATGGAACATCTGGAAGGCAGGGATGAGCGTCCGGGCCGCAGTCGTCCGGGGAAGGCAGGGGTGGGCGTCCGGGCCGCGGTCGTCCGGGGAAGGCAGGGCGCCCGCCGCGGTCGCCCGGGGAAGGCAGGGCGTCCGGGCCGCGGTCGTCGGGGAAGGCAGGGGTGGGCGTCCGGCCGCGGCCGTCCGGGGAAGGCAGGGGTGGGCGTCCGGGCCTTCGCTCTGACACTCGCTGGCCGTGTGACAGAGCTAGTATCCATCAGGGGTCAGACTCAAACACAGAATCTTCCAGAACCCTCCCAACAGCCTGGTCAGGCAGACGCCGCCCCATAGAACCAGCAGATTTAGTCACACAGAGGGCACACCGCAGTCTGTTTCCCGCAGAAGCCCAGGGCGTTTGCAGTGTGATGTCCTGCCTCCACCGCACAGCCCGGCCTCCTGCCCTCCCGCCTGCCTCGCACGCTGGAGGGGAGGGAGGAGACGTGTGCAGAATCAGCTCACACACACAGGTTGTGAGCAAATGCCAGCTGAGCAGTTATTACCAGGCACCGAACATTTGTTGCCAGTATCAGATTGTTGAGGTCTCCAGCTCAGCACTGTTTCGACAGCAACCTGAGTCTGAGCCCCGCGTGGCAACGTGAGCCCCAGGGTCTTACCGTGGCAGCGCGTGGCGAGGGGCGCACCCCAGCCGCCGCCGCCTGCCCCGCCCTCATCCGCAAGCCAGGACCACCTGCTGGCCCGGGCAGGAGAGGTCTGCGTGTGGTCCACACCTCACACACGCGCACACACGTACACACGCGCGCACGCACACACGTACGCACACACACGTGCGCACACACGTGCACACACACACACACACGTACACACACGTACACACGTACACACACGTGCACACACATAGAGCTCCCTCCATCCCCTCTTGCTCCATATTGGTTGTTCATCTTCCACCTTTTAGCTTGTCTCAAGGACTGATCGTGACCACAGCCTTCTGGATCTGGAGCCTTAAGAACACGCCATGGCTTGTGGAGACATGCAGTGTGCGTTACATGGGGGCAGGGTGGCGGCGACCCCGTGTGACCAGCCCGCGAAGCCTGAGCGGTGTCGGTGGGAGCAGACACCATTCGCATCCTTCACTGAGGTCCGTTGAGGGATGTGTATTTTCACTCCTAGGTTTTGTGCCTTTCGCTTTCATGTTTTTTGAAATTTTTTCTTTCCTGTTCATTCTGAAAGGTAATAAAAAGGAGGTGTTTGTCCTGAGTTAACAACTGGCACCCATTATAATTTCAAGAAGGCTCCACCCTGAGCTTTAAAGGGGATAATGGACAAGGGGGAAGCTGGACTTCCTGTGTCTTGTGAAGACTTGTTATGACTCACAGGCCCGACAATGTCGGGCAAACCCATTATCTTTCAGATTTTGCTCTTTATCTGCAGTCCGCACTTTGTAGGAGGTACTCGGCTTTATCTCGACTTCACAGGGACTGACCCTGCCGACTCCTGGGGAGTAGACGGTGGCTGCGCTCCAAGCTCACATGCACGTGGCAGCGCCAGGGCGTCAGGACGGGCGCGACCCTGTTGGCGCTGGGCTGCAGAAATCTCATGACCACATCTCACAGCGCTGCCACGTGGCTGGGGATGTGGCCGTGTGGCCGTGTTCATGGGACAAGGCTGTCCGCAGCTGGCGTCGGGGAAACAAGATTTAGTTGCAGTTAACGTTTGGCCACGGAAGGAAAGAATGGAGGGGCCAGGAAGGAGGACAGAGTCTGAGTCCAGAATACACGCTGTCAATACCATCTGCAGCCACAGGTGGACATGAGCTCAAACCAAAGCTTTCTGGTTAATTTAACTGAAAAGCAGTCTAATCCTGTTTGGATATTTGCTCAGAAGCAAGTTGCCACCCGGCCCCCACTCTAACCCGCGTGATTTGTGCGTCTTCAGCCACGCCCTCTGGCCTCTCTGAGCCTCTCACCTGTGCACAAGCAGATGCACACAGCCACTCACCAGCGAGGCCCCGCCCACTGCTGGCCAGGACGCCCTTCCGCACGTGCGCCTGGAACAGCGATCAGGACCAGGTGCCGCATGCCCTTGACGGTGGCTGCAGGGTGCGTCAGGCCTCACGCCCCCAGAAGAATCATGCAATTCCTTACTCCGTGGAGCCCACTGGTAATTAGAGGCACAAAACTGGCCTTCTTCTTTAGTGCCTGGCTCACCTAACCCTCTATTTCGTACGGTGTCCAGTGGTTGTTTTCACTACTAGTAAGTTAATGATATATAGAAAATGGGATTTTAAAAATTGACGACACCCAGAAAGTCCCAATAAAATGTAGTAGCTGCTCCCCTTCTGTGTGATGTAAGAGTTCCTGGTAGAGCACAGCAGCCGCCGAAGGCCTCTGGCCCTTGGGCACAGGGAAGAGAACACCCTCCTGTGAACAGCAGGTTTTCTTAAGGCCCAGGAAGACGGGAAAGCCTCAGGGTCCCCGGCTGGTCCTAAACCAGGTGGTGGCACGCCGTCAGTTCAGGGGCCTCACACGTAGGAATGAGGTCCTGGGCTTGTCACATGTGTTCTACGATGACTCAGGAGAAGCTTCCTGAGACGTGGCCTCGTCCCTGCCCATGGCGAGTCCCGCGAGGATGGCGCCTTCCGTGTCCGTCCACACGGCTGAGCCCGTGATCGCGCGCAGGTCACTGCCTTCCCACTGCACGCTGAGCCGTCACCTCACAAACCCCACCTGTGTATATCTGTTTTTCCCAACGGTAAAATGGCCTTATTGCTCTTTCCCTGGGTAAATAATCTAGAACAATTTTTTGTATACAAATTCTAACAAGTTTTAAGGTACAAAAAAGAAAGGAAAATCACCAGAAACCCATAATCTTATGGAAAAAGTACAATTAACATGTTGATGACCATCAGTCATGCACCTGTACACACACACACACACACACACACACACACACCATTTTTATGGAAAATACGACTGTGGAGGCTTTATCACGGCCACGGTCTTTTCTCAGAAAGGCTGTGTTTGCCTTCAGTCCCTCTCCCCGAACCCCACCTGCACCCCAATCATCAGCACAGCCACGCCTGTATCTGCCAGGCTTTCCCTTGTTTCTGTGAGTCACGATTCCACATGTACATGCACACGCGTGTGCACATGTACACAAGTATGAGAGAGTGGCATGTATAGAGCTCACCGTTGTCTGAAAGAGAGAACCGCATTGTGTAACTGTGCTGGGTCTTGGGTTTCCACACCAAGCCTGCTCCCGAGTCACCTGGCACAGGTCTGCTCATTGGTGCAGTGGGCACGGGGCCCCGACGACAGCGCACCCCAGCCGACCAGCCTGCCTTCCGCGTCGTCGAGGCAGACGCGCCCCGAAGAGAGGTGTGCTCGCCGCTCGTCGCTCTGCCTGCACCCCTTCGTGCTCACCACTGGACCCTCCAGGACTGTGAGGGCCCCTGGCAGTGGCCAGGACGCCTCGTGGCTCCAGCTGGTACACGTGGGCTCACATCCCATGATGCCGTTGTGGTGCCGTCTGGATCTTTGCCATCGATCGCCGTTCCACCCCGCACCCGTCTGTTTCTGTCGGGGGTGTGTCTTCAGCTAATCAATGTGTTAAATCTCTTGGTAGACGGTGGATACTAACCTTTCCTCTCACAACTTTGCAAATACGTTTACCTGTTGCCTTCAGTTACGGCTCCTTTTTACTGGGAGGTCTTTTGTCGCCTAACAAGTCCGTTTCCCGGCCCGTGGCTTGCTGTCTGCCCACAACCCCCACCCGCTGCGGCAGGCCCTCACAGCTCTCCCAGGACGTTTGCTGCGTGCTCACACTCACCACCACTGCAGGGCATCTCGTAGGTGAAACATTCTCTCACTACCGTGTTGAAGTTTGTCACAGATGGAATTTCCCTCCATCGGGGCTCCTTCCGAGACCTTCGCTTTGTGTCACTGATCTCTGGAAGAGGCCATGAGTGTGACGCCATCTTTCAATGGCTACGTGATGCTCAGACATATGTGCGTACCGGATGAGACATTTTAAAGCGATTAGATCATGACACCAGGCTCAGGGAGGAGTCCCTAGTAAGAGGGACGAGGCAGAGACCGCACAGGTGGACACAGGGGTGGTTACGTTCTGGTTCAGGGCAGAAGGGCCGTCGGGCTGACTGTGTTATCATGAAGGGCAACCACAAGGATGCATTGCTTTGAGTTAAACATTTTATATTTTAATAAAACATAAAAAATAATTTTTGATAATGCATAAAATCCTAGAATCTTCCTTAAATTTAAACCAGGCAGAAATTTCCTAAAAGCAGATTATATTTTACGTTCCAGAGATCTTTGTCCAGCAAAGTGCCTGTGGTAACAATGTGGTTTGTGCATTTCTTAAGAGGGGAGCTCATGCGGGGCGCCTGGGTGGCTTAGTCGGTTAAGCGTCCGACTTTCGCTTGGGTCATGATCTCGCGGTTCATGGGTTCGAGCCCGCGTCTCTGTGCTGACTGCCAGCTCAGAGCCTGGAGCCTGTTTCAGTCTGTGACTCCCTCTCTCTCTGACCTCCCCTGCTCACGCTGTCTCTCTCTCTCTCTCTCTCCTAGAAATAAAGCATTAAAAAAAAAAATTTAAAAAAAAAAGAGGGGAGCTCATGTCAAGTGTTCTTACCACAAAAAAATTAATAAAAATGAGCAACTAAAGTGATACATGGGTCCCTGGGAGGTATCAGGGTGTCTGTTCCCCTGGCAGGGTGGGTGTCACGGGAGCCGTAATCCTCTCATCGAATCATATGCCGAAATATGTGCAGCTGGGGCACCTGGGTAGCTCACTCGGTTAAGCGCCGACTTCGGCTCAGGTCATGATTTCACAGTTCGTGGGTTCGAGCCCTGCATCGGGCTCTGTGCTGACAGCTAGCTCAAAGCCTGGAGACTGTTTCAGATTCTGTCTCTCTCAGAAATAAATTTTAAATATGTTAAAAAAAAAAGAAAAAAGAAATATGTACAGCTCTTGGCACAACCTCAGGGCGCCTGGGTGCCCAGCCAGCTGAGTGTCTGACTCTTGATTTCAGCTCAGGTCATGGGTTGACCCAGGGTTGAGCTCCACATTGGACTCCAGGTGAGTATGAAGCCTACTTGGGATTTTCTCTGTCCTTCTCTCTCTCTGCCCCTCCCCTGTTCACATGTACATGTGTTCTCTCTCTCTCTCTCTCAAATAAATAAATAAAATAATCCAGTGAAGAAATGGGCAGAAGACAGGAGCAGACAGTTTCCCAAAGAAGGCATCCAGATGGCCAACAGATACATGAAAAGATGCTCAACATCACTCAGCATCAGGGAAATGCAAGTCAGAACCACGATGAGATACCACCTCACACCGTCAGAACGGCCGACATTAACAACTCAGACAACAACAGGTGCTGGTGAGGATGCGGAGAATTGGGAACCCTCCCGCACGGCTGGTGGGAATGCAAACTGGTGCAGTCGCTCCGGAAAACACTATGGAGGTTCCTCAAAAAGTTAAAAATAGAACTACCCTATGACACAGCAATAGCACTACTAGGTATTTATCCAAAGAATACATAAATGCTGATTTCAAGGGGCACATGCACCCCAATGTTTACAGCAGCGCCAGCGACAATAGCCAAAGTATGGAAAGAGCCCACATGTCAATTGGCATTTGAATAGTAAAGAAGATGTGGTGTCTATATGCAATGCAATACGACTCAGCGATAAGAAAGAATGAAATTTTGCCATTTGCCACAACGTGGATGGAATTGGAGGGCACTATGCTAAGCGAAATTAGTCAATCAGAGAAAGACAAGTATCATATGACTTCACTCATGTGAGGAATTTGAGAAACACAACAGATGAACATGGGGAAGGGAAGGAAAGATAAGATAAAAAGAGAGAGGGAGGCAAACCATGAGAGACGCTTAAATACAGAGAATATCCTGCGGTTGCTGAAGGGGGGAGGGTTAGATGGGGGAGGGGCGCTAAGGGGGTCCCTTAGCTGGGACGATCCCTGGGTGTCGTATGGAGGCGATGAATCACTGGGCTCTACTCCTGAAGCCAATACTACACTGTATGTCAACTAAGTAGGATTTAAACTTTAAGAAAACAAAAATAGAAGGTGTAAACAGGCAGAAATTGTAGTCGTCCTGTGGAAACAAAGGGAACATGCAGCTGTTGGGGGAGGGCTGGGCCGTGTTCGCAGGAGTTTGAGGCAAGGTGTTTGGGGAAAGTGGGTGAGACGTGGAGCCGGTGGCGCTCGGTGCCGTCTTCGTCCACCGCCCCAGAGCCCCAAGTGGCCCCGGGGACCCCACTGGGCACACAGAACCCTCTCTCAGGCCCCCGGGGCCTGGTGGGTCTCAGAGGACGGCCCCGTCCGGGCTGCCATGTCGTGCATTGTCCCTTTCTGCTGTTAACGCCACGTGACTGGTAGAGCTTGCTCCGGCCCGAGGGTGCGGCTGAGGAGTGGACGCCCCCTGCTCTTCCGGAGGCTTCTCCCCGGCTGGTTTGTCGGATGCCTTACAGAAGCCTCCATGGACTGGGGGCCGCGTGGTTTAGGAGCTACCACGTCTGCAAGATGGTTCCAAATTCCACAGAAAAGCTTTTCACGCGTCTGTAACTTGATGCCCACAGGACCCTTGCACACGTGCCCCCGAGCCCCGTCCAGGGCTTCCCAGCCGGGCCCACTCCCCTAACCCAGGCACTAAGGGCTCCACCCCGTTTCCCCACTGCCCTTCCAGGAGGAGAGAAGGTCACACTGGGACTGTGTTGGCCTGGACACTGTCAGGGCCGTCACTGTCCACACAGCCCGGCAAGCCCTGGGTTCAGGCCTCACCTTCCTCACGGGGACCAGGGGGCAGGAACAGCCATCTGACCGGCAGGGGTTCAGCCCAGAATCCAGACCCCAGGCACCCGCCTCGCACTGGCTTTTGCCCCGCAGACCTGAAGTTCCCCTCACCCCGGGGCAGGGTCCGTGCTGCTTACCTTAGCCTCCCAGAGCCCCCAGGTACCACCCAACACACCCCCAACAGGGCCCACCGCCCTCCAAACAGACACCCCCCCACGCCTTCCTTCCACGTGGCCTGCAAATGCACAAGAGCACACGAGCATCATTGAGGACGTAACTCTGGAAAGTCTCCTTCGATTCGGTGGTGTGAGTGCACATGCCCTGTGCATGTGCACGCGTGATGTATACGTGCATTGCAGGGTGTGGGTGTGCATGCGTGAGTGTGTGTGTGTTATGTGCATCTCTGCATGTGTGATATCTACGGTACACACGTGTGCATGTGTGTGTGTGTATGACCTGTGTGGTGTGTGAGCCTGTGTGGTGTGTGCACGTGGGGCTGTTTCTCTTAGGAACTGATCCATGGCCACCTCCCCAGGCTCCCTGTCTTCTCTGGTGGCAGAAGGGACGACACCTTCCAGAGGAGACAAATGCACTGAGTTCCCGCAGCCAGCGAGCCACGGGGCCCTTGCTCCGGCCATCACATCTGATCACCTTGCCCCCGCACGAGGGCCTGATGACACTCCTTGTCGAAGCCTGAATTTGCTCCTCAGACCAGGTGCTTCCGGGTTCACAGCCACTGGCCTCCCTCCGTGGCAGAAGCCCAGTCACGCAGCCCGAGCAGGCGCGGTGGGGACACGCTCTGCCAGGCAAATGCCCGGTCAGGGACCGGGGAGCCCAGCTGCTGGACAAACCCTGGGGACAAGGGTCAGGGCTCCGTCCCCAGCCCGGGTCCTAGCGCCCAAGTGAGGCAGCCGGGGGGCCCAGGAGCCGCAGCCCACGCCTAGCTGCCTTGCCAGCTCGAAGTTCTGGGAATTGGAGAGTCCGGAAGCCGAGCCTGCCCCGAAGGCAGCCTCTCCAAGGAGCCCCCAGACGCCGCATCAAACCATGAGTGTGTACGTTGTCCTGTCCAGGCCCTGCCCGGCTCGCTGACCCACAGAATCCAGCCAGCCGGGGCCTGCATTTGGGGTCGGGGTGCCGACGGGAAGAGGGGGTCGCAGACTGGATCACAGGGGTCTGTGCACCACCGGGTGTCCCTCGGGGGGAGGCCCTGGGGCGAACAAGGCCGTGTAGCCCCAGTGCCACTGAGCCACATGGCTTGCAGCCACCAGCTGCTCACGGGCTGTGGCTCCAAGCTGGGGGTCTCGGGAGGCCTGTCCTTACTGTCATTTCTGGAGGGCAAGGCACACTTATTCCTGAGGGGAGTGGGACAGTCCACGCTCCGTCTAGGCAGGGCCGAGCCTCACTTTCCTCCCACACGACGGCAATGGGGGCCACCCCACGCGCTCCACGCCGCACAGGCGTGGGGTCAGCCCCGGGGCTCCCTGCTCCCTGGGCTCGCTCCCAGCAAGCCTCCCCCCTCTGCTGGCCCTGGAAGGCAGGGTCCTGGAAGGCAGGGTAGTGACTGAGCCCGCCCCGGGCTCTGCATTTGCAGGGCCCTCAGGGGCTCAAGCGGGAGCAGGGCTTGTGGGAGCCAGCGGGCCTCCCTGCGACGGGCCCAGTGGACCAGGCCCCACGTCGGGTCCTGGTGACATCCCCAGGGACGGCAGGTCCTGGTCGCGGGCGGGGACCCCATCGGCCCCGCGTGCAGGTTCCACCAGGAAAGGTCATAACACAGGCCGGGGCCCTCCTCCCGGCCACGGGTGGGGCCACATCCTCAGGTCAGGTCAGGTCAGGACAGGATGACACAGGGCAGGGCAAACCCATGTCTTAGGCACAGACTTTCCATGAGGCAGGTCGGCCTAGATTCCTCCAGCGGTTCAGGCTCAGGCAAATCCGTCAGGAAACCTGGGTCTGTCCGCCATGTGCAGGTGCCGCCCTGGGCTCTGGGCCCGCGGCAACGTCTCCCTGTTCTCAGGGATTCTACTCCACGTGGCCTCTCACGCCTCCAAGGTCCAGGTGAGGCGCGTTTTCTGCAGCAAACGTCCCTCTTCGTTACAGAGACAAGCACCAACCCAGCGTCAGAGGTGCCCACCGCGCCTGGCGCCTGTCCTGGCCGACACTTAGATGACCCACACGTCCCCAGCTTCACATCTGTCCCTCCAACGGATGCTTCGCTCAGGGGATAAAGGGGCTGCTTGTCGACCACGACAATTCCAATGCCTGGGAAAGTTGCTGGCACTCGGAAAGGGCCGGAAGGCAGGCCTGAATCTGCAGCCGAGGTGAGAATCGAGCAGCTGCTGGTGGGGGTCCCAGGACTGTCACATCAGCTTCTTCGCAGGCTGGCCTTCCTTCTGGTGGCTCTGCGTGGGGCTGGCCGGGGTGTGCTGCGAACACCCCCTCTTCCCACACGCGGGACCGTCAGCACACAGCCGCCCGGAGGGCAGCCCACGCACAGCCCCAGGAGAAGCCTCCACGGACTCTGGGCACCACACACCTTTGGGGGTTTCACATTGCTCAGCTTGTGCAGGAAATAAAGAAATGTCCTAGCTCTACACGGAAAGAGCCCATAAGAATGGTTTCAGGATGTGCTTGGGGACAGAGAAACAGGAGCCACAGCGACGCTGGCGTGTGAGGACCGGCGCTCTCACCCAGCTCCACCCTCACGTCACCCTGGACATGTGAGCTTCAGGGGACGTGTGGGTGCAGACCAATTCCCCACGCTAGGGACCCACAAAAGCGTGCTTCCTGCAGCCCGGGGGCAGACAGACGTCCATACTGCAGGCTGCCCGGGGTGAACACGGACGTCCACACTGCAGGCTGCCTGGGGTGAACACGGACATCCACACTGCAGGCTGCCTGGGGTGAACACGGACATCCACACTGCAGGCTGCCTGGGGTGAACACGGACGTCCACACTGCAGGCTGCCCCGGGGGTGAACACGGACGTCCACACTGCGGGCTGCCCCGGGGGTGAACACGGACGTCCACACCGCGGGCTGCCCGGGGCAGGGTGTGGAGACCTTTGGTTGTGACACATGCTTTTCCACTGGCAACTTTTCAAGGCCTCTTTTCTGTTTCCTCAGCACAGGAGCCATCCTGCAAAGGGCCTGAGTCATGCACTGATTACATCAAAGACTGTTTGTCTTGGTCTGCAGCCTGTTTGGGTTAAAACCAAGATAAACTGCGAATCGGCTGAGGCTGCTAACAAACACGCACATTCTCCGCTGTGCCCAGTGAGGGCGGCGCGTGCACTCGGGGCCGTGGCGCGGCGCCCCTTCCTGTCTTATTCAGCAAGTGGCCAGTGGAACGGCGAAGGGCAGGGTGTGCGAGCTGCCCAGAGCCCCTGCCACCCTCCGGCACTCGGCGTGCCCTGGGCCGCGTCACCCCCTCATCCCCAGAAGCCGGGAGACACGGAGGGAGGCGGAGCCAGCCCGGGGCCCCTGCCCTCCGTCCCCGCTTCCCACAGTCCGAGGGGAGACCCGAGGGCCAGCAGCCCCGGCTCCGCAGGGCAGGATTAGCTCCAGGGTCTCCCTGGGTGAAAGCACGCTGCCCCCTGCGGGCTCCCCTCCCTGGGTCATGGAACTGGGGCTCCCACTCGTCCCCATCTCCATGGGGACGACCCCCGGCTCCCAGGGGCCACTGCTCACAGCTCCTTACCTGGCGTCCACAGCGCGGATGTTTGTGAGAGGCTCACAGGGGCCTCTGAAGCCACGGGTCCAGGACGACGCTGCCACCAGAGGCCCAGGCCACCCAGGGGACCTCCCTGCTTTCGGTCAGCAGCCTGGGGCCCGAAGCACACGCACCCTTCCGGCTGCACCTGCCCCGGGACTGCGGCACCAGAGCTCTGTCCTCACGCCCTTTGGGGAGCATCTCTGGGGCCTTCAGGGATGTGGGTCCCCCCACCAGAGCCAGGCTGGAAGGAGGAAGGGGCACCCCTGTCCCACCAGCGCGGTGAGGTCTGCGGTGATGTGAGACGCTTCGTCTGTCCGTCTGTCCGATTCCTCTTCCCTCAGCAGCTGCTCACGGAGTCCCCGAGGTGCATGGGGGCGCCCCTTGTCCTGGGGGAGGTCACACACCCCTGGCACTCACTGGGGAGGAGCGTGCAGTGACAGCAGCTGAGGGGCCAGGGCCACCGAGGCCCGACCGCTGTGTCCTGAACCAGCGGCCGCTGCACCCAGGCTGCACACGACCGTGCTGAACGGGGCCTTCCCACTGCACAGGGAGGTCGGGGTCCTCCTGACCATCCCCCCTCCCGCCACACGGGCCCCAAAACTCCGGGCCCGCCAACACTCCTGAATCACTGGCACATTTCTGAAGGTCTCCTGTGCCACGCGCTCTGCACCTGGGGCCTGGGTGCGGGGACAGAGCGGGACACGGGACCTAGACACCCCTCCTCTCCGGAGCCTGGCTCTGGTGGGGCAGACGGACAGGAAATGAATGTGCGAGATCACTCAGATCACGGGAAGCAGTTGTTGAAGGAAATAAATGCAGGACACGCAAGACTCGCCGTGGACAGCGGGGCCTGCTTAGGTCAGTGAGGTGGCGGCAGGGCTGGGGCCCCAGGAGCACGGACCGCCGTGGGACGGTGCCGACCAGGGCCGCCGCACAGGGCTCTTCCGCCAACACCCGGGACGGGGCGAGCTCGGCGTCCTGGCCGCAGACAAGGCCAAGTGGCTGTGGCCTCAGCTGGAAGAGAACAGGGGTGGCCTTGGGGCTGCGCAGGCTGGGAGACGGGGATTTTATCCTGAACAGCGAAACCAAGCTGCCCATGTTGCCTGGGAGACGGGGAAGCCCTGGGCCGGGTGGGTCAAGCGAGCGGCTGGCAGGGCCTCTCTGCCCCCACCCCTCCTCACCTGCACACACTCTGGAGGCCCCGCCACGGCTCCCCCCGCGTGTCCGCCCCCGCTGCAGCTCTCCCTGCACATCGACCCCATCCACGGTTCTCCCTCACATCCACGCTGGCAGAGGGGTGAGCGCCAGGCAGATCTGGGCCCGGGGGGTGAGGGGGCACGCCAGCTCCCAGGCATTGCCGGGGAGATGGACCATGGGCCAGCTGGTCCTCCCGGGCCGGGAGCGAGGCTCCGGGTGTGGAATGTGAAGTGCTCCGGGCCCAGCCAGTGCTACACCTGCAAAGCCTCATGGGACCACACGTGGCAGTGGAGGGGGGGGTGACCCAGGTGTCCATCATGCGCGTGGTCGCCCGGAGCCTGAGAAAGGGCAGGGCCGCCAGACCCCTGGGGCCCGTGGGCACATTACGTGGGGCTCTGGGAAGCTGCTGGACAGGAGAACAGCAGGGTGGCCTTCCCGGAGATGAGCAGTGTTTTCACAGCCACGGACACGAAACGAGAGGATTCCGCTGACTTCGAGCCCGACTCTTCCGCACACGCCCCTCCCGCCCGGGCCTCTCTGGATGGCTCCCAGCGAGGAGCAGGCTCGGGGCACGACGGGGGTGACCTGGCCCTCGGGGGGGGGAGGGGGGCGTCCCCAGCCCGCCTCCCTGCAGCGGCCTCCCGGGGCATCCCCCGCGGTGTCGGGGGCCTGTTTTCAGTGATAACTAAGAAAGAAAGCAGGTCAGTGGGCACTTCCCCTCATTGTTTCCCCTTTTTATCGCCATTCGAACAACCACAGCTGTGCCCCCGGCCCGGCCCGCAGGCCTGAGGACAGGAAGCCCGGCTCCCCGAAGCCCGCCTCCCGGTGAGGGCGCTGGACGGGCCGGGCGGGAACACCTGGCCCGGCGGACGTCGCGGCCTCCGCTCTGGAAAGGTCAGGCCCGGTGCTGCCGGGGAGCCGGCCGGGCCCCTCCCCGAGCCCCCCGCCCCCCCAGCTCCCGCCTTCCCGAGCTGTGCCGTGGCGGGAACTCGGGCCACAGTCCCGTGCATCTCCCCTCACGGGGCAGCAGCGAGGAGCAGACAGGCCGCGAAGTGCCTGTGGGCCCCGCCCCGCCCCCCGGTGCCCCGAGCCTCACGGGGAGGCCGGGGGTGTGGGGCCAGGGGGACGGGCGGGAGGGGCCCGCGCGGCAGGACGCACCCCTTCCCCCTCCGGTGAGGGGCCCACCCAGCCCCGGTTTCCGAGGACGTTTTCGCGTCGCCGGGGTCAGCCTCTGTCACATCCTGGGCTGCTTCCGGCAGGCCGCACCCCCGGTGGGACGCTCTCCCCGCGGTCGCTCTGTTTCTGGAGGCTTCTGACAGCCAGGCCGTTCCCGGGTGCCACCTCAGGTCCTGCTCACACCCCTCGGCCGCGGCGGCCCCTCGACAGCGTGAGGGCCGGAGCCGTGTCTGTCGAACGGCACCCGGCAAACAGTGATTTCCTGCTTGTGTGGACCCGGGAAGCAGCCCTTCCCTGCGAGGCTCTCAGACAGACGACCGATGACAATAGTGCCAGCAAGCATACTGATGACAGCGGGGCAGACAGACAGACACGGACACAGATGATAGACAGAGTCGGGCCGGCTGAGCGGCAGGGCAGAGGCGCCCCCGGATGGCAGACTTCTTGAGGTGGCTGACCTTCCGCCAATACACTGGTGACTGTTAAGACTTCGGCGGGAAACAGAAACTTAGGCAAGAAACCAAAACCTCCCACCCGGGACTTTCCGGTCAAGAGACCGCCCCTGTTACCTGGACTTCCCCCCCAACAGGTATAAGCCCCTCACCACCCAACCCGGGCGCCACTTCTCCGACTCCCCTCTCTTGAGTCGCCGAACCTCGCCCGAGGGTGCAGGCAACGAAACTCCTGCGGAACATTTTGCCTTGGAGTCTTTTTCACTCACTTAAAAAATATTACAGGTAGAGGTAGATATAGATAGACAGGCAGACAGACAGACATGGATAGCTAGATATAGATAGATAGATAGATAGATACATAGATAGATAGATAGATAGACAGACAGACAGACAGACAGATATGGATAGATGACAGGTAGACATGAATAGATTAATGACAGACAGACAGACAGACAGACAGGCACGGATAGATGATAGATTTTTGTTCTCGAGACAACTTGGGACGCGTCCCGGCGGGCATGAGCAAGGTGCCCTGTGAAGCTGGGGGGTGCTCCATCCCCCTGACGGAAGAGACCGTGCCTGTGGTGGGCCCGTATTGTGCTCTGCTCTGCTCAAAACAAACAAACAAACAAACAAACAAAACCCCTTTATTCCTCCAAGTAACATGGATTAAATTCTCGTCAGCGTCCTGGCCAGGAAGGCGGGAGCCAGCCCCCGAAGTAGCCCAGGTGGGGAGGGAGGCCTGGCCGGGGCGGGGGGGCTACAGGGAGGGGGCGGGGAGGCAAGAGACAGGGGTGGGGCCCGGTCCTGACAGGCAGCAGCAGGGCGCTCCGAGGAGGCACCCGCCTGGAGGACGCGTTTGCTCCTGACGCGTCGCACGTGGAGGCCCCCGGACTCTGTGGGCCCGACACCTACGGACGCCCGGCCAGGGAATCGGACCCGGAGCTGCAAACGGGTGCCTGCCGTTGAAGGGGCTGGAGAGGGGGCTCAGGACCTCAGGACCCCGTCAGTGGGGTTGCACACACGGGGTAGACCGTGCAGGAGGAGGGGGAGGGGAGGAAAGAGGCCACCCAAACTGCGTGTCAGACCTGTGTTGTTGCTGCGTTCACACACCCCTGCTCTGGGAGCAGATCACAGGTCGCAGACCTGAAAGTGACTTTTCCTAGACCCCCTTTGGCGGCAGCTCTGCCAGTGTAGACACCACACAGGTCAGAAAGTGAACAGCTTTTGAGCCCATTTCGGTGGCATCGATGGGGGTGGGTCTCTGGGGATGGGTCCCGAGGATGGGGTCCCAAGGATGGGCCCTGGGGGTGGGTTCCAGGGGTGGGTCCCGAGGATGGGGTCCCAAGGATGGGCCCTGGGGGTGGGTTCCAGGGGTGGGTCCCGAGGATGGGGTCCCGAGGATGGGCCCTGGGGGTGGGTCCCGAGGATGGGCCCTGGAGGTGGGTCCCTGGCCCTGGGAGAGCTACCAAGGGCAGCGGGGCTCCCCAGTGAGGCTGGTCCTGGGTCTGGAGCCTTCCGCGCTGGTCCCCAGCTCTGCTACGATTCTGTGAGCAATTCCCTACAGGCGGAGTCTCTGAGTTTCCAAGGTGGCTTCTGCCGTCCTGGCGGCCACGAGGGGAGGTGTGTGAGTTCAGCGTTAACGTTGGTCGGGGATGAGGTTGGCAAAGACACTGTGGGGCTGAACCTGAGCAGTTGCAGGGGGTGGTACAGAGGCGGGAGCCCTGTGGGAGGGTCTGCTGGAGGGCGGCCCCAGGACTGGGGGTGCACACGAGGAAGGGGCCGGGAAGGGCTCGGCAACACCGGGGGTTGAGGCCGCCGCGCTGACGGCACCGCACACCCTGCTGGCAGAGGGCGCCTGTGCGGTCATCCGCCTCTCGCTTCTCACCCGCGTGGCACCCCTGCCGGTGACAGAGTGGACCCCAGGCAGGAGCTGAGTCTGGACCTGGACAGCCGTCCGGCCTTTGTGAGCCCTGCACTGGCGGCGTGGCCGAACCCCGGGCCCCGCTGCTCAGCGTGAGGGCGCTTCCCAGGGCCCCCAAGCTGCAGCTCACGCTCGGACGCCCCAGACCCCGCCTGGCCGGTCAGGGCCCCACAGCCTGGGGGTCCCCGGCAGGCGTTCAGGCCAAACGGCCCTGCTCCTGGAGGGGCCCCCACACTGCACACCCCCTTCCCTCCACAGGCCCCTCCACGAGGCTGTGTGGAGGGTGCAGATGCCCTGGGGTGGGCCGAGAGCCTCTGGCGGGGTCCAGGCCCCCCGGCAGCTGTGCTCCCACCTCGAGGGGAAGGGTCTGATGAGCGCAGTCCCAGGTCAGAGCACACCTGCCGAGCGGCACTGAACGTGGCCTGCAGCCCACAGAGGCAGCTGGCCGTGCTGCGCAGGGGCCACGGCGGGCAGTGGGCCATGGGGGCGACGGGGCCCACTGCGCCGTGGCTGAGGCTGCCCCAGGTTTCTCGGGTTTCCACTGAGTCTCCTGCAGAAGATAAGGCCAGAGAGTCCACGGGAAGTGGGTCGGGGGGCGTGTGTCTGGAGCGCCAGGGACATCACGTGAGGCAAGTACTTGGGAGGAAAACCGGAGCCCCCACCCCCGACCGCGGAGCCAGGCGCCCACACCCTCCTCTTCCTTGGGGCCCGGGCTGTACCACGTTCAGTCCACCCTGGTTCTCACTCACTGAGGGGCCCCTGGAGGAGACAGGGCGCCCCTGCGGCCCTTGCCTGAAGGCCCACGGAGCCTTTCATATAATATGAAAATACCCCCGGACCCGGCAGTTCCCGCCTCTGGCGGCCCTCAGCCAGCCCACATAGTTTCCACTCCTCGTCCTGGTACCTTCGGGGTCACAGGGGGCGCCCCTGCTCTCTCGCCCCTGGGATCACATGGGATTGTGTGGGATCCCGTGGGACACCCCAGTTCTCTTCCCACCTAAGCTGATTATCGTAAACTCACCAATGCCGTCACACCCTGTCTAAATGTCACTGTGAGGGCATTTTCAGATGAGATGAACATTCCAATCAGCCAACTTTGAGCAAAGCAGGTGACCCTCCACAATGTGGGGCCACATCCAAATGCAGAAGCCACAATGAGAAACAGTGAGGTCCACGGAGAGAGAAGGAATCCTCCAGAAGGTCTTACTCTTCCCAGGTCGCAGCCTCCTGGCCCACCCTGCATATCTCAGACTTGCCGGAATCCGCAACTTTATGAGCCAATTCCTTAAAATAGAGTGTCTCTCTCTGAACATGCAATTAATGTTCATTCAGCAAATCACTGTAAATCTTTTATCTATGCTTGTATCTCAGGACCTATGATGCTGCCCCACACTAGCTGGTGATCAGAAACATACTTTGGATATATTTCATCAATAAAACAGCGAGTTAATGGCACCTCTTTGCCAGCTCTGCCTTGGGTATAGGAGACACTTTGGTGTCACAGTGCTGTCTCCAGGAAACTGACAGTGTCCTTATGTGTGGGCCACAGCTGAGCACAATGCTCCAGGAGTTGCCTGAGTGCAGAGTAAAATGGTCCATCACCTCCTTTCTTCAGGACCCCAGGCATTTGTTAATATGGCCTAACATATTCCCCAGGGCTGGAGACTGTGGTAGACTGAACCCACCGCTCCTCTGTTTCATTTCCAGCCGCACTGGGGGAAGGGAACAGCGGAGGGAGCAGGGTGCACTGGGGAAGGAACGACGGCGGGCTGAGCGGCCTCCTCGGTCCCCGACCACACTCTCCCCACAGCACCGTGTAGCTGGTTCTCTGTCCGACAAGCATTTTGGCCTCTTCGTGTGCCGTGCACAGTTTGCACCCCGTGCGGGTTTGGAAGAGCCAGGTCTGGAGGGAAGTGACTGTCTGGAGTGACTGCCCTGCTCCTTCTGAAGAAAGCGCTAGAAGCCGGGGGAGGCCCAGCAGGCGGGGGACCGTCGGGTTGTCTGAGGAGAGCTGGCCCAGCGAGTCCGTGTAAATCAGAGTCTAGTTAGCCCTGCAGCGTGCGGCACGGGGCCAGGGGAGCCCAGACTGCAGGACCCTCAGGTAGGACAGTCAGAGCCGGGCCACCGGGGACAGCGCTGGGGAGAGACCGCCAGCCACCGCGGGGCCACTTGCCACTGGATGGCTCGTCCCTAAGCGCAGCGCCTCATGTATTCTAAGCAGGGCGTTCCCCAGCTGTGCACATGTGGCCTCAAAGTACAGCAGCTTGAAGGGGTTGTAGCAACTGATCATTTAAAGAAAGAAATCACACATTGAAAAGAAACCCTGTATCTTTTTCCACCCAAATATACTTTCATGATATGACAAAAAAATACAACTAGAAGCTTCTGATGCCATGAGACGTCATGGAACCATTTCCCACAAACCCATGAGAGCGGCGCCATTCAGGCTGCGGTGGTGGCTCGCGGCAAGCAGGGAGGCCACCTGCCAGGGCGTTCATCCCGCACACAGCCCCCCGCAGGGTGACCGGGGCTCCACGTCAGGCCAGAGGGCCCTTCCGCGCCCAGATCCTGCCACAGCACGACACAGAGACACCAAGACCGGCAGGGTGCTGTCCATCCCGGGCCCCAGTGACAGGTGGCCCGGAGTCCAGGAAAAGAGGCCATTCAGGGAAGACCCAAGTGAGGCCAGCAGGGTCACAGAGGCCAGTGGAATGTGGGCCGGGCAGTGGGACGTTGTACATCCTGATAGTGAGATCGAGAGTAGCTGAAAAACACAGGGCGTTGTGGTTCCCTCCCGGCCCCCCATAATCCCTCCCAGCCCCTCTGTGCTCCCTCCC
Source organism: Proteles cristata cristata (assembly GCA_017311185.1). Lineage (NCBI taxonomy): Eukaryota > Metazoa > Chordata > Mammalia > Carnivora > Hyaenidae > Proteles > Proteles cristata. The sequence continues at coordinate 103,350 of JAESUZ010001697.1, forward strand.
GGATCCTCTGTGCTCCCTCCCGGCCCCTCTGTGCTCCCTCCCGGCCCGTCTGTGCTCCCTCCCGGATCCTCTGTGCTCCCTCCCGGCCCCCCTGTGCTCCCTCCTGGATTCTCTGTGCTCCCTCCGGCCACTCTGTGCTCCCTCCCGGATCCTCTGTGCTCCCTCCCGGTCCCCTGTGCTCCCTCCCGGATCCTCTGTGCTCCCTCCCGGCCCCTCATGCTCCCTCCGGACCCCTGTGCTCCTCCGATCTGTGCTCCCTCCCGGATCCTCAGTGCTCCCCTCCCGGCCCCTCTGTGCTCCGTCCGCTCTTCTGTGCTCCCTCCGGCTCCTCTGCTCCCTCAGGCCCCTCTGTGCTCCCTCCTGGCCCCTCTGTGCTCCCTCCGGCCCCCTGTGCTCCCTCCAGGATCCTCGCTGCTCCCTCCCGGATCCTCTGTGCCCTCACGGATCCTCGGTGCTCCCTCCGGCCCCTCTGTGCTCCCTCCCGGGATCCTCTGTGCTCCCTCCCGGCCCCCTGTGCTCCCTCCCAGGTCCCCTCTGGCGCTCCCTCAGGCCCCACCATGCTCCCTCCCGGCCACCCTGTACTTCCTCCCGGCCCCCTTGTACTCCCTCCCGGATCCTCGGTGCTCCCTCCCGGATCCTCTATGCTCCCTCCGTCCCCTCTGTGCTCCCTCCAGTCCTCGGTGCTCCCTCCGGCCCTCTATGTGCTCCCTCCCGGATCCTCGGTGCTCCCTCCCGGCCCCCTGTGCTCCCTCCCCAGCCCCTCTGTGCTCCCTCCAGCCCCCCTGTGCTCCCTCCCGGCCCCTCTGTGCTCCTTCCGGCCCCTCTGTGCTCCCTCCCGGCCCCTCTGTGCTCCCTCCAGGATCCTCGGTGCTCCCCTCCCGGATCCTCTGTGCCCTCCCGGCCCCTCTGTGCTCCCTCAGCGGATCCTTGGTGCTCCACCAGGCCCCCCTGTGCTCCCTCCCGGCCACCCTGCTCCCTCCCGGATCCTTGGTGCTCCTCCAGGCCCCCTGTGCTCCCTCCCGGCCTTGTGCTCCCTCGTCCCTCCTGTGCTCCCTCCCGGATCCTCGGTGCTCCCTCCGGCGGCCCTCTGTGCTCCCTCCAGGATCCTTGGTGCTCCCTCAGGCCCCCTGTGCTCCCTCCCGGCCCCCTGTGCTCCCTCCCGGCCCCTCTGTGCTCCCTCCGGCCCCCCGTGCTCCCTCCCGGCCCCCTGTGCTCCTCCCGGCCCCTCTGTGCTCCCTCCGGCCCCTCTGTGCTCCCTCTGCCCCTGGAGGCCTGTGATTGGCAGGTCCAGCTGCGAGGCCGGACCCCTCCAGGCTCCTCTGACAGATGTTTTAATCTACTGTTTGAAGAACGACTCTGCGCAGCTTCGGCGCTCACACATCTGCTTCTGTTTAGAACGACGGAGGCGTTTCAAACGGCCAGGCTCTGCCACCCCGGGAACTGTTGCAGCGGCAGCCGCATTGCTTACATTACCCATGACAGCCAGGGGAGGACTTAGGCGGGCCGGCTGGACATACTCGTAAGCTCTGTAAAATAGATCACTCATTTCAAAAAAGTGAACAGTTTAGCTTCCTAAACACATCCTTTTTGAAAGGAGATATTTACCTTATTAACCCATAAAAAACATCAGGGAGCATAAAGCTTCCAGAACTGTTCATATTTGAGCCCGCTGGAGCCCCCACGAAGAGGGGCTCCTGGCCTCACCCCTTGGCTGTGACCCTGATCTTGGGGCTCACGTGTCCCGTGCTCCTGGGAGCGCAGCCACACGGCGGGTCCCCGAGAGGATCCTTCCCACAGGAGAGATGCCAGCGGCAAGGTGACCTGGCGTCAGTAAACCTTTATTAAAACACTTAAGAATGGCTTTCCACATAACTCTGAACACGGGAAAACCAAGAGGCTTCTGTGGGTTATAAATATTAGAGGTTGGCCTTGAGAGCGCCAGGGCACGTGGCCCAGGTGCTTGACCAGGTTGGAGAGAAAGGAGAAGAATTTACTGAGTGAATGCTATGTGCTCCATGCTTCCCCATCACCACAAAGAGGCTAACGGCCCCTGGCGGTGGGTTGGGGTCGCGCTCCACACACGTTTCTGTAGAGTCCTCCCGAGTGCTCTGTGGTAGGACCACCCCCACGGCAGCGGCAAACCCAGGGGGCAGTGGCCCTGCCTGTGGGCCTTAGTTCCTCCGGCAGGGGAGACCCGCCTCCCGCACCGCTGCGCGGCGGCCGGACACGGCCCGGCCCTGGGCCAAGGGCTCGAGATCAGTGGTCCCCTGAGAACAGAGCCTGGCTCCGAAAGCCAGGGGGTCCAGCCAGGTCTGCCTGGCACCAAATCCCAGGTTTATTTCTAGGAAATAGACCAGGTAGCAGGATTAGAACACGGGATGGATGCTTGTGCATCTGGGCAATGCCACTTGGGGATTTTTTTCCAGGTCTGAAAAGAAATGCTTCTTTTATTTTAAATAAAGTCTTCATGTTTCTACTAGATACACACACAGAGGCAGAAGTAGAGACACCGTGCCGTCACGCCTGCCTGGCGGCTGTGAGGGTCCCGAGCGGGGGCGGGAGCCCGAGTGCCGAAGGAAGGCGCGGCTGCGCTCAGGTGGCCTCGTGCTCACAGGGTGGAGGGACCGTGTGCTGCAATCGCACGGTCCCCCTCACTGTCTGCGCCCGACCCGCCAGAGGAGACGAGGGGCTCGCGCAGAACCTGCCCAGGCGAGCACCCTGCCGCGGGGTTCTCCGCCACAGCCGGCCGCGAGCGCACAGCACGCGTCTGCAGTTCCACGCCGCGCAGGGATGGCCGCCTCTGCCCGGCGAGCGAGACCCCAGACACCTCTCCGACCAGAGAGGAAGGCTGTGTTCTCCAGGCAGGGCCGTGGGTGTCCTACTGTCCAAACCCATCGACGGCACGGGCAGCCCCAATATTTTTGTGCAAAGAGTCTGCACAGCCCATGTCCTGAAAACAGGAGTGAGCCCCCACACCCCCAAAGGCACAGGGCAATGTGTATTCACTCTTTTATTTTAAGTTTGTTAACGCTTATTTATTTTTGAGAGTGACAGAGAGACAGAGAGTGAGCAGGGGAGGGTCAGAGACAGAGGGAGACACGATCTGAAGGAGCTCCAGGCTCTGAGACGTCAGCACAGAGCCCGATGTTGGGCTCGAACTCACAAACCGCCACATCATGACCTGAGCCAAAGTCAGACGCTAAACTGACTGAGCCACCCAGGCGCCCCCACTCTTTTAGATGAAAAAACCATGTTTTAGAAAAAGTGGCTGTAATATTGGCCTTTACACTTTGAACTATTGTGCAGGCAATGAGCTGCCCTTTCTCAATAAGGTTCATTAACGGAAGGGGAATGGAAACGCCAGCTTGGGATGACCCAGCCCCGGGTGGGGACCCAGGCCGCACTTCCCCGGAAGGGGACAGACAACCAGAGAAGCCGCCTCAGAGAGGACTTCCCTCCTGCCTTGAGAAGCGCCAACGGGCAGCACAGGACCTCTCCATGGGGCCAGCCTCGCGCAGGGCGGCCCCGCCGTGAGCGAGCAGCATGCCCACCTCCCCCAGCGTCGGGCCCGTTCTGGGGGTGGTTCTGTGCGCGCGAGCAGAGCTCTAACACAGAGAGTGAGCCGCCGAGGACACAGGGAAGCTAGTGGCCCAGGACGGGGAAGGGGCAGGGAGACCCCACAGATACCTGGGGCCGGCGTGGGGAAACTGAGGGCAGGTCCCTGGGAATGGCTAAGGACTTCCAAAGAGGCGATTTTATGTCTGTCAAAGCCGACAAAAGACAGGAGTTTGTGTTCTCTGTCCTTTTTTATTTCATTTTTCTTGGAACTCATTTTTAATGTACTTTTCAAAAGAGAACAACAAACAGAAAATAAAATTTTGAAAACTCTGGTTTTCACCACAGGTAGTTGGGGAAGTACTGATGGAAGCAGCAGGGAAACTCGGTAAAAGGCAAGAAAAATTGACATGTTAGGTCTGTTCTCCCAGGTTTGCCGACCACAGGAGAGCCTCACGGGGCGGGACGTTACTTGTCTGCAGCACCAGGAAGCCGGCTCCATATTGTTTTGGGTTCTATGCCTGGAATTCAGGAATTGGCTCAGCATCGACTGCAGTGCAACAAGGCAGCAAGGGACGGGATACGATACAATTTGGTGAATTTGCAGTTTTAGGTAACACATGGCTGAAGCATGATACCAATTCTTTGGCCACCAGATGGAAACTTCTAGGTAGTTAAGTGTGAAGCTTGATTTTACAGAATGTTTAGCAAGATCTAATTGAAAATTTTAAAAATTAAATTTAGATGTAGCTTTAGTTAAATTTGAATCAAAATTTGGGTATTAATTAAGTGAAATCAATTTGCATTTTTCTATTTTACAATATAATTCTGAGTATTTAGAAGAAATACATATTTTATGATAGATTTTTAATTTATTTATATTTAATTTATTTGGGGATGTAAATTAGATCTTTGATGGCAATAGAGCATAAATAACAGGAAAATCCTGATTTTTTTTAGTTTATTGTCAACTTGGTTTCCATATAACACCCAGTGCTCATCCCCACAAGTGCCCTCCTCCATGCCCATCTCCCCCCCTCCCCCCCACCCCCATCTGCCCTCAGTTTGTTCTCAGCATTCAGGAGTCTCTCATGGTTTGCCTCCCTCCCTCTCCCCACTGTTTCTCCTCCCTTCTCCCCCATGGTCCTCCGTTAAGTTCTTCCTAATCCTCCTATATGTGCAAACATATGATATTTGTCCTTCTCTGCCTGACTTATTTCGCTCAGCATAACACCCTCAAGGTCCATCCGTGTTGCTACACAGGCCAGATTTCATTCTTTCTCATTGCCATGTAGTATTCCATGGTATAGATAAACCACATCCTCTTGATCCATTCGTCCGTTGATGGACACTTAGGCTCTTTCCATGGTTTTAGCTATTGTGGAGAGTGCTGCTATGAACATTGGGGTCCATGTGCCCCTGTGCATCAGCACTCCTGTGTCCCTTGGGTAAATTCCTAGCAGTGCTATTGCTGGGTCCTAGGGGAGTTCTAGTGTTCATTTTTTGAGGAACCTCCACACTGTTTTCCAGAGGGGCTGCACCCGTTTACATTCCCACCCACAGTGGAGGAGGGTGCCCGTGTCTCCACATCCTCGCCAGGATCTAGAGTTCTCTGATTTGCTCATTTTAGCCACTCTGACTGGCGTGAGGTGGTAAATCAGTGTGGTTTTGATGTGTATTTCCCTGATGAGGAGGGATGCTGAGCATCGTTTCATGTGTCTGTTGGCCATCTGGATGTCCTCTTTGGAGAAGTGTCTATTCACATCTTCTGCCCACTTCTTCCCTGGATTATTTGTTTTTCGAGTGTGGAGTTTGGTGAGTTCCTTATAGACTTTGGATACTAGCCCTTTATCTAATATGTCATTTGATGAATACAGATGCAAAAATCCTCAACAAGATATTTGCAAATTGAATCCAACAGCCCATAAAAAGAATTATCCACCATGAAAATCCTGACTTTTTAACAACATAGTTTTTGCAAACTATGTAAGACTTTCTGGATTTTGTGTGCCTCTAGTTTATATAGTGTAAACATTAACAACCCACAAAGGACACCAAACATGCACAATAATAATTGCGCTCTTTGTTATTTTTACAATTTTCATCAAATAACCATAAGACTTTGGATACTAGCCCTTTATCTAATATGTCATTTGATGAATACAGATGCAAAAATCCTCAACAAGATATTTGCAAATTGAATCCAACAGCCCATAAAAAGAATTATCCACCATGAAAATCCTGACTTTTTAACAACATAGTTTTTGCAAACTATGTAAGACTTTCTGGATTTTGTGTGCCTCTAGTTTATATAGTGTAAACATTAACAACCCACAAAGGACACCAAACATGCACAATAATAATTGCGCTCTTTGTTATTTTTACAATTTTCATCAAATAACCATAATTTTATACATTTTTTATTTTCTCTGCAAATCTCTAGTACTCAATGTAGAAAGACTGAAGTATTTTATTTACCAACTTGTTAAGTCAGTTTATGACTTTCCAGGACTTCAGCATTGTGGCTGGGACTCCCACTCTGTACTTGCTCCAGGCCCACACTTAGGGTGGCCTTGACGTTAGAACAAATCCACTCAAGACTTTATTTTTCTCTCCTGGTATCATTCAGCTTTAGAGTTCAAGGTTAGAAGAACCTTTCTAACCGGCCCAGTGTTGGTCCCTCGTCCCTGCTCAAGGAGCAGATGGGGCTTCTCAGTCAGTGAGAAGCTCCTTCTGAAGTTGGGGTGCGCAGGCAGGTGCTCTCAGCAGCTCGGGGTGCGGCCTCGGTCTCACACTCACACCTCCCTCGTGTCCGCTTGCAAGCTGTGAAGAAAGCACGAGGGTCGGTGGGCTGAGGCTCAGGGGAGTGAGGTTCTCCCGAGCCTAAGAAGATGCTCCGAGAGAGCCCAGGAAGGTGGCGGGGAGCCCAGGAGCAGTCGCAGGCACTAAAGCCAACAGGGGCTTTTGGGTCCAAGTCCCGGGGTCCAGCAGGCCTTCCACTCCCAAGGGGATGCACACTCTGCCCCCATCGGCCCAGCATGTGCACAGCAAGAACACAGACATTCTTCCAGTCAGACTCGCTAGTGTAATTGCATGATTTTATTAGGTGAGCCTCATTCTGATCCAATCTGGGCATGAAAATAGGGTCATCATGTCCACAAAATCTAAGTGGAATGCTTTGAAAAGATTGCACGGGGAAAAGTCACGGAAAATTCATATAGACTTAGGTGTGGATGAGACAGCTGTGAATAAATGGAGAAGGAAAAGTCACAAAAATCCAGGCAGATTCTTTTCTCAGAGCCCTCTGCCTGTGGCCCCGTGTCAGTCAGTTCTTGCTCGGCCTAATTCCCTGCCTCACGTGACCATTTCCTAGTGGCTCCATGTTGGCGTCGCGGTTGGATTAAACAGAGGGGTGAAGGAGAAAGTGGCTCCACGGTGGGGAGGGCAGAGAGTCAGATGCAGTGATGGGCTTATAAATGTTCGCTGGCCTCCTGTCCGGAAAGAAGAGAAGACCTTGATTTAGACTGTCGCTCAGTTTCCCGGGTGGAAATGATCCCTCACAGTGCGTTTCAGGCCACGCTTGGAGTAGAGCTGGGAAAGACGCACACCTGGGGCCCGGCGAGCGGGTGTGAGCAGCACAGCATGGGTCCGATGGTGGCGGGAGGGGTGGACGAGCGTTTGTGAGGAGCCGCCCTTCACCCTTCGGCTGCAGCAAAGCCTGCGGGACAAGACCGAAGAGCGCCCGCGACGCTGGGGCGCCAGCGTGAATGATGCGCCCCTCACACGCCTCGGTCCCAGCTGGAGTGCCAAAGTTGGCGTGCTCGGTGAGCAAGAACGAGAGGGGCCGGTTGTCACGGATGGTTCTAAGCAGGCTCATGTGCCCCCGTGTGCGGGTTCCCTCCCATCCCTCTGCTGTTCACGGAGGTCTTTTACCACCGTCGGTTAGCGTTTCTTTGGGACCTACTGTGCAATGACCCCATCTGACCTTCCTTGGAAACCGAACCCAAACAGCCTGAGAACTTGGTCACCGGGAATCTAAGAAGCTGGAGGAGGTGAGGAGGCCTGAGGAAGACCAATGTAGAGGCTGGATTAGGGAGAGAGAGAGGGCATTTTGTTTGTGTGTTTCTCTTGGCCTATTGGAGGCATTCTTTATTCCCAGAGATAAATAATATTAAAATGAAACATGTTCTTCAGAAATGTCTACACTCAGTGCGAAGAAGCCAAGCTGTGTTTGCTTAAAGGTAACCATGTTGGAAGGGAAATGGTGCTGAGGGCCCAGAGCTGGCCGGGGCAGGGGTGCAGAGCAGAGAGGTGGCATAAGAACCATTCTCCCCCGATTCTTCTTTCTGTGACGAATCCAGAAAGTCACCGATGGGCACACGTGGGAGGTGCTTCAGGACCCCAGGTGGCCTGGGTGCGCAGGGTGGGTCCTGCTGCCATGTGAGAACAGGATGCCTCCCCCTTACGAGCAAGGCTGGGCTGTTCCACGTCCAATCACACAGGGAGGCCCAGGCTCCCCAGGTCTGCACATCTGTGGCCTCGGAGATTAGCAGTGCAGCATGTCAACCCCCAGCTTATTGTGGCCGCCAAATCCAACTGCGTGTTGTATATAAAAATCTTGATCTTGCGATCTTGGCCTTCAGATTTCACTCCACTGTAATCAATAACTTGTCACATATAAATAAGACAAACGCTACCTAATGGCCCCATGTTTATTGAGTCAATATATGGCGTGGAGGGAATTCCTTGGCATTGTTTGTACGCGGTATAAATATTTAAGACCTCACCAGTAACAGGAGTTTCTGTGTATATTATACAGAGTTCTCTTTTATCCAGTTTGAAGAAGAGTATGCGGGAGCGGATGCACATTGTCCAAACAAACATTTGTTTCTTCCCCAGCTGGGCGGATTGCCATCGCTGCTCCGGGGGAACACTGGTGGTCCCAGCCTGTACATTCAGGCGGGGCACTGCTGGGCGGGGGCTGGGGGGTCCGTGGTGGGGGCCAACGGGCTGTGCCATGTGCTGTGCTATCGTGAGTGTAGTGAGCTCTCTTATGGCGTCATCTTACGGGTGTGGTATGATGTGCTGTGAGATGTAGTGTGGTATGTGGTATGTTGTGAGGTATGCTGTGGTGTGAGGTGTGGTGTCATGTGAGGTATGGTATGTTGTTTGAAATTTGGTGAAGAGTTGTGCGGTGAGGTGTTTTAAGGTAATGTGTTGTGAGGTGTGTGATGTTGTGAAGTGTTGTGTGTTGAGGTGTGGTAATGCATAGTATGTTGTTTGATGTTTGGTGAGGTGTTGTGTTGAGGTGTGGTGAAGTGGGGTGTGTTGTGTGAGGGGTGGTGAGGTACTGTTGTGAGGTGTTGTGTTGAGATGTGGTGGAGTGTGTTATGTGAGGTATGGTGTGGTGTGAGGTGTGGTATGTTGTTTGAAGTCTCGTGAAGTGTTGTGTGGTGAGGTGTTGTAAGGTAATGTGTTGTGAGGTGTTGTGTGGTTTTGGGTGATGAGTTGTGGTGAGGGGTTAGGGTTAGGGTTAGGGTTGTATGATGATGTACTGTGAGGGATGGTGAGGTGCTGTTGTGAGGTGTTGTGTTGAGGTGTGGTGGAGTGTGTTGTGTGAGGTGTGGTGAGGTATCGTATGGTGTTGTGAGATGTTGTAGGAGGTGTGGTGAGGTGTGGTGAAGTACTGTGTGGTGAGGGTTGTGAGGTGTTGTGAGATGTTGTAGGAGGTGGAGCGAGGTATTGTGAGGTGTGGTAAGGTGTTGTGTGGTAAGGGTTGTGAGGTGTTGTGCTGAGATGTGGTGGAGTGTGCTGTGTGGTGTGTGGTGAGGTGTGGTGTGTTGTGTGTCATGTTGCTGTCCGCTGCCCCGGCGGCTGGACCATGGGAGGGACGTGGGAGGTCGGCCTGGCACCTGGAAACATCAAACCCTAGAGGGAGGGAAGCTCTGACCTGCAGGAAGTGGCCTGCGACAGAGTCAGGCCCCCTGAGAACCCTGAGCTGCTGCTGTGAAGAGTGAGTTCTGTCTACACAGCCATGGGTCCTAACATCACTCCTCCGGGCCTCCTCATCCTTATGTCCCAGTGAGGATGCCAAAGTCTTCCCTGAGCCAGTCACGGTCGTTGACTTTTCCAGAAGGCGGCCAGGATGCTTGTGGGCCGCGGGTCTCGAGTCAGAACTCAGCGCGACGCGCTCTTCAGGAAGCCGTTTCTCTACCTCGGATCCTTGCTCCATCCACAGCAGGAGGTGGCCCTCCTTCACGTGTTCGCTAGCGCGCGCTCGCGGGACACGCGACACACGGGGAAGGAGACGGCGTCGGCGGTGACGGCAGGTACTCTCCCGGACGCCGCAGGTCAGCCAGGACCGCGTGGGAAGTTGGCAGAAAGGTAGTCTCGGTGCCAGACTCCGCCTGGCGGGGCCTCTGCTGGCGACGCGGAACCGGGCAGGAGACGTCCGAGGCCAGCGGGCCGCAGCCCTGCGCACGCTCAGCACAGGGGGGCGGGCAGGGAGGGTCGTCTCGGACGTGCGGCTCCCGGGAAATAAGATGCCTCGTTAGGAATCAGCTGGAGGCCGGTGGCGGGACAGCTCGGGCCTCTCCCAGAGTGGCTGGGGGAGGGGCGGTGACCTCGGGGGACGGGGCAGGTGAGTTCCTGCGACCTTATCCCTCCGGTGCTGCCGGCTCTTGGCGAACTTGATCATCGGAACAGTTCCACAGTCCTGTCTTGTTAGGGCAGAGGGATTTGCACGCGGTGGGGACAGGGCTCACACGTGGCAGTGTCCCAACCACACGGGCCTGGCAGGGGACTTGGCCTCTCTCTGCCTTGGTTTCCTCATCGCCTCAGATTGTTCTGAGTCACCTTAAGTGAGTCCCTTGGGAAGTGACCCCGCATGCACCGTTTCCACACAGAGCGCGCACCGTCCCTGGCAGCCTTGTCGCGCACAGACCGAGCAGCAGCTGTCTGAGTGAAGTAGCCATGGCCGTGTGTGTGTGAGAGAGAGAGAGACAGAGAGAGAGAAAAACAGAGGAAAGAGGGTGGGAACACTGCTGAGTGGAATTTCGATGAACAGCGACAAGCAGTTAAACCAGGGCGGCTCTCTGGCACCGCGTGGAAGAAGTCGTGGGGACGCCCCTTCTTGCGAGGTGCTGCCTCATCAGCTAAAAGGGAGGCCAGAGAGTGAGGGCGCCTACCTGGGAGGGGCTTGTTCCAGAAGTGGCGGCAAAGGCAGGCTGCTGGCTTTGGGGGCGAGCCCATCCCCCGCCGCACCCTTTCAAGGAATCAAAATCTGCTTCCAAAGAAAGGCCTGGTCCTGGTCAGGTGCCTCCAGCTGGGGGTTGAAAGCAGCCGGGGCTCCCGCGTCCTCCCCGGACCTGCGGCAGGAGCAGCGGACGGGCGAGCGGCGGGTAAGGTGCCTGTTCACGCCCGGGGCGGGGCCCCCGGGGAGGCGGCCCCCGTGCAGGAGCCCTGACGCGTCGAGGGTGCAGGCCGTGGGAGGGGCAGGCGATGCCCAGGGAGCTGCCACTTGGTTTGGGAAGAGTGGGGTCTGCACCTGGGGGACGGAGGGCCGACGAGGACCCGCACTCCTGCGTGTTCGGTGCTGATGCTGAGGAGAGGGACACGGGTCCACGTGGGAATGACCACGGAGGAGCCCGGTGGCCGTGGAGTGGCCTCTGGGTATTACTGGTGAAGCAAGGTCCACGCACTTGCCCCACGTCAGCTCCATGGTGCGGATCCAAAGTCATACTAAAGCCTCTCAACCTACACGCGCGATTCTGCAGCCTGATGGGTGCCCTCCTCGCGAGCAGCCAGACTCACCCACCGCCCAGCTGAGAGGGGAATAGCGACGGGGGCAAGGGCGCCGGGGTGATGACGAGGTGCCACGTGAAGGGCTGGAACGAGGCGCCCCGTGGTCCGTCAGCCACGGCTCTAACCGGCTTTCATGGGTATGTGCAGGCCTCCTATGCAGCTTGTTCAGAGGGGCCACGTGCACATAGACACGTCTCTTGAAATCCAGCCTCATTATCTCTGTTTGTCTGAAACGGTGCCTCTTCCTGCCCTTGGGCAGGATTTATTCAGACAGAAACAGTCCCAGCCGTGGGCCCCGACGGCGGCTGCTCGGCACAGACAGCTCTGCTGGCCCCCTGACCGCACACGTGGCCGCCGGAGCCGGCAGCCTGTTCTCCGGCCCACGTCCCCTCCTGCCGGCGGCGTGGTGGCCGGCACGACGGAGGGACGGAGGTCTCCGAGGAGAAGCCACAGGAACAAGAGCACCTCACTGGCGGATGTCCCTGCTGGTGAAGCCAGCGCCACAAAGTGGTTTGCTCCTTCCGTGGGACTGGCCTGGAGCGCACCGCCACGGCGCTCTGCTGGGGCAGATCCCGTCTGTGCGCTGGCCGTGGCTGCGTCCCCAGCCTGCCCCCCGGCACGGTGCCCATGACCGAGGCCTGACACAGTTCCCGCCTGGACGTCCACAGGAAGGCCGTCTGTGGCTGTCTCCCGTTTCCCCCATTAGGTGGCATAGGCAGAGGACCCCAGGCACTTGCTCGCAGAGGGCTCTCCAGGCCGGGGCCAGGTCGGGTGCAGGCTGAGTCCCCTACATGCCCAGGGAGGGAGGCCGTGCGGGACCCTGGTCTGCTGGGTGCTGCCGAGCGCAAGGGACTTGTGTTCTGTTGGCATCACCAGACTTCTCCCGCCAACACCACAGGATGGAACACCTCTGGGCGCGATGTCCCGAGAGTCGTATGGGGACGAGCGCTGAACAATCGGCTCGTCCGTGTCTGTCTCTTGTGAACCGGGCCCCACATGCCATCTGCGCACAGGGAGGCGTCCGCTGCTGGGATGAGGGCTGGGAGCCAGGCAACCGGAACTGCCTCGGGCTCCGACGCCATGATGCCAAGGGATCGGGATTCCTGTGGTTGGAGACGCCTGCCTGCCCGTTTGTACACCATCAGCACTTAATAGATGCCCACTGCTCCAAGGAGCCCCTCCAAAGAATCCTGCCTTCGGGCAGGTCCCTAACTGGCGGGCAGAGGCTGTCGCCCAGCTCACCTGCCAGGCGTGGCAGACAGAGGGCACAGCTAGAGGCCCCGGGGGGTGCGGGGCGGGGGGGCCTGCAGCGGGGCCTTGACCCAAGGCACCCTGAGGACACCTGTCTTGTGTCCCGACTCTGTGGTGGAAAGTCAAGTGAGCACAGCGCAAGCAGACCCTGCGTCGCCCCTTCCCGTGGGCAGCCCACCTTCCCGTGGGCAGCCCACGCGCCATCTCACACATGCCCCATGAGCCCATGCTCCCGCCTTCCCCTGCTGGGGCCCCTCTGTCATCCCCCCCTTCCGTGAGGCCATGTCCTCCGGGAAACGCAGCCTGGGATCCTGCAGACCCCGGGTCAGGTTCCGGGCCACCCTGCCTCCTGCTCACCGGTGAGCCCGGCCCGGCGGTCGGAGCGGAGCGGGTGCGGCCATCTGGGCCCGCGGTCCCCGCGCGGGAGCTGCGTCTGCCCTGCTGGGACGAGACGGGACACCCGCGGGACCCTGGGCTGCAGACGCCCCGAGGGACACAGCCCGCAGGTGCGTGTCCTGCTGCTCGGCACTAGCCTGTGCGTGAGTGTGCCCTGTGTGCCCCTGGTGTTGTGTGTGTGGTTGTGTCCGTGTGTCTAAGTGTGTGAGTGTGCATGGGTGTCTGTGAGCACGTCCTCAGTGTTGGGAGTGCGCGTGTGTGCGCATGTGACTGGGTATGACTGTGGACATGCCTGCGTTGTGCGGTGGGGTTGTGTGTGTGCACACACATGCATGTGTTCTTCTGTGTGCGCGTGTTCATGCGTGTGCACGGGGGTGTGGGGGCGTGGGTGCTGCGCCTGTGCACACGGAAACCACGGATGTTGCCCGCGGCCGCCTTAGAGAAGAGAAAGGGAGGCCAGCTGAGGGCAGGGCCTGGCTGGGCAGCTGAGTCACACACCCAAACGCCCCGGCAGCCTTGGGACCCCACGGGTGGCCGCCTGGGTCTCGGGGGCTGACGGCTGCGCTGGGGCACCGGGCGCTGGGCGCAGGGGTGGGGGCGGCGAGCAGGGCTCAGGGCCCAAGGGGTCCAGGAAAAGGCAGGAGGGCAGCTGGCAGGCAGGAGACTTGGGAACGGGCGGGGGGCCCACGCGGCCCGTGCTCGCGGCACATCCACGTCCCTGTGCAGGATGCCCCACCCCCGCAGGGCCGCCCAGCGCAGGTGGCAGGACACGCGACACGGGAGCAGGGCTGAGGCCTCCCGCCTCCCGGCTGCGCCGAGCCAGCGCCCCTGCGGGGCCCACGCCCTGGACCGGCCCCCGTGGCTCCTGCAGGCTGGTTCCACTTCCGGACCTCATGTCTGGGCCGGCATAGCCTCACTCAGCACATTCCCACACCACACACACGTGCACACACACACACACACTCGGCGACATGCATTTACACACACAGACTTACACGCACACACTGCCATCCATTCACACACACACACGTATTTATATGCACACATGCACACTTACTGGCGAACATTCAGACCCTTGTATATTCACATGCACAAGCTTATGACACATGTCCACACACTGATATTCATACATGTGCGCACACATTCACACACATGTGTTCATGGGCACGTGTTCGCACACACAGTCCCATATTCACACACGCATGCTCGCCTGCACATGCACACATGCATTCACCCATGCACGCTCACGCACACGCAATGACACACATTCACAGGCACGTGTTCCCACACATGTGCACACTCACTGACACATGGTTGCTCAGTCATGCACACTCACAGGCAGAGTCCACAAATGAGTAGCTGGATCTCCCCTCTTCACCAAGGAGCTGGAGCCAGGCACGGACCCAAAACTGAAGGGCCGTTAGTGATACCGTGACACACAGAAAAGGGCTTTGCAGAGCTGTTTCTGTACACGTGCGTTTTTATCGTTGCTAAAAATAAGAGAAGTTAAACAGAAACAGACAAAATTATTTCTTCAGGTCAAAGTATCTAGATTTTAAGCGGCTTTCACCATAACATTGTAGTCTTTGTGTTAAACATTTAAACAGAGAGATGAGACAGATGGAGGGAAGGGTCCGTGTGTCCGTGTAGACATAACCACACGACACGGTCAGTCCTTTGTTAACGTGTGGAGTGACGCTAGATTAACATTTCTCCACGGGTAGATGAAGTGGCTTAGGGGAGCATTAACGGTATATCACTGGTTACACAACGCAGCACGTCAAAACCAGGAGGGTCCCCGGCCACACACACACCCACCACAGAGAAGACGAAACAGCACCCGCTGCCCGTCACAGGGTGTGTGCGGTCAGTGTAAATGAGGACCTCACGTCCTTGCCGACCATCCCCACCTCTGGGGCAGGGGGGTGAGCCCAGCAGAAGGCACTCAGCTGAGTCCCCACTCGGGTGACCTCTGTCCCGTGCGGCTGGGACGCCACTGGCTACGCAGTGAGGAAATACACTTCCGACTGGTTTGGGCGGCTGTATACCCGGTGTTTTGTTTAAGGCAACGTTGGGTTCAGGAGCTCTATGAACCCGCAGGCCAGCAACCACGGGGATGTTCTGCTGGGCGTGAGCTGGTGACCACTCCTAACCACCACCGGCTGACCGGCTCCGTGTGGACGGGTGCCTGTCTGGCGGCTCCCACGCAGCGCAGGACCCACACGTGTCTGTGAACGGGACCCTCGGAGCCGCCCGCCGCCGTCCTTGGGCTCCGAGTTGCTGAGCTGCCCCAGAGGGTGCCGGGCAGTGCGTGTTCTCCCCGCAGGCGCCACACGGCACACCCTATGCCACCGCCGCCCGCACGCTGCTCAGACACTCGCGACCCGCATCCACCCTGGTCTGATCGCCGGACGCCCGGGAAGACCCAAGTGCGAGGACACACACCGCAAGGCAGGGTCTCCAGCACCGCACCCCACAGACCCTTCTTAGGAGCCGATTGCTTCCCTGGAACTGCTCCTTTACCCAGATGCTTAATCTGTAGTTTAACATACATCCATTATTATGGATTCTTGTATAACTATGTGTATCTTGATACAGAATATTACTATTTATTTATTTATTTATTTATTTTTCTGAGACAGAGAGAGACGGCATGAGCAGGGGAAAGACAGAGAGAGAGGGAGACAGAATCTGAAGCAGCTCCAGGCTCTAGGCTGTCAGCACAGAGCCTGACGTGGGGCTCAAACCCACGAACCGTGAGATCATGACCTGAGCTGAAGTCGGACACTTAACCAACTGAGCACCCCACGCGCCCCCCACAATATTAATTTTTAATATGCAGTTTTAGGCACCCCCCCAGCAACCAAACCGTAGTCCAGCCTCCGGCCTGAGGAAAATCAGACTCACAGCTTGGATGTTCGCTGTCATGAAGAGAGCTTGTCTTTAACCTCGTCTCTGGGTCGCCCTTCATGCAGCTGCCAGGAAGCTGCTGCTAAAGGGTTGGGCTTGGGAAAGCCGGTCTTCCTCCCCCTGGGTGGGCTGCACCAAACAGGATGCTGGGAGACCCTCCTCCGGGGGTCCCGAACAGGGGAGTGGCCGCAGGTGCCATGAGCCACGCTCCCCTCCTGACTGCCGAGGGGCGCGTAGCCCACTCTCGCTGGGGACTTCAGCCCCGAGGTCTTGTTCAAGGTGTGGTCAAGCCTCCGCAGCCTGGCACAGTGGAAGCCTGCGTTAGGACCATGTCCCAAAGGGTCACCTGCTTCTTCTAGGCTCTTCCAGCGACGGCTCCTGCCCCCGAGGTCACCACAGCAGGAGCAAGTAGAGCAGATGCACTGGCTTCTGGACACCCGCTCTTGACAAGACTCCGTGGCTTTTGATTGCAGTCCACCAGTGGGCCATCACGTGGCCTCACCACCTGCCCAGAACAGTATGACCAATGTGGTGACAGGCAGACAGCATCTGCCAGCACAGACGATCCCTGTGACCGTCACTCACCCCCACCGAGCCCCGTGCTCACATAGGCACCTCGCTACATCCACCACGTTTGTCCACGCAGGCCCTGCCCGGCCCACACACCTCATCCCACACGAGTTCTGTTTCTCTCGGCCTGTGGAAGAGCCGGGCGCCCACCTCGGAGCTCTAGAACCGAATCGGGAACTCAGTAGGCTGGGATTCAAGTGTGAGACACGGAGGTCGAGGATGCAGGGGACAATCACCACAGCCACAGGGATTCCAGAGCCTTCGTGGCCAGAAGGGAGTGGGCCGTGGCTGGGCCTGAAGCCATGGACGGGGAGCAGGTGGGGACCATGGGCTCTCCCCTGCATCCCAGCCCGTTCGAGATGTGTGGTGGGCGGGGCTGGGGGGGTCAGGGCATCGGAGCCCGTGTCTGGGTGTGCACAGCCAGCAGGTCCGCTCTGTGGCAGTCACCCCACAGTGGCCCAAGAGGTGTGGCCCGTGCTCTGGGGGCACTGAGGGCTCAGGACAGGAAGACTGTGACGCCTGGGCCTGCAGAGGGCAGTGGGAAGAACTCATCAGCTCAGGGGCACCAGGGAGGGCGGCACCTCTGGAAGCCGTGGGTCATGGAAAGTGTCCCCTTAGACCAGGGGGCACACACACTAAACACACACAGCAGGCGGCCCAGTGCGCCGAATCCCGCCCTGGGAGTGCGTGCACCTGCGCTCGGTGCAGTTGAGGCACGGGCCCAGGGCTCAGGAATGTGTGCCACCATCTCCCGCTGTCTGGGGCCCAGGGACGGAGGGGAAGCCGTGGTCCCCCTTAGGATAAGGATAGTCTGTGTGACTCCATCTGCTGATTTACAGGTTAATCTCACCCTAAAAACACCTTCTAAGCGACATCCACAGTAATGCTTAACCAAATATCCTGGCGCCGTGGCCCCGCTAAGTGAACACACGAGACTGGCCACCCAGGGGCACGGCTCCGCCAGCCTCCACAGCGGCCACACCGCACACGCACCCACGGTAGGGCCTGCCCCCGCTGTGTGCTTGCTTCCCAGGAAACATGCGCGCGTGGTGCTCATCAGGCCCTGGGTGCCACCGTGTCACCCACTCGGCCAAGTCCGCCATGAGCATCGCGGTTGGTTCCGTGATGACTGAGCCGCGGCGCCCAGCTGTCTGGCCAACCTGGTCCAGATGTCGCTGCGAAGGCGTCTGTGGATGTGGTTGGCCGAGTCCAGCAGGGGACCTCGGCGGGGGCGGCTCACGCGACAGCTGGAGGCTCTAGGAGCCCAAGCTGAGGTTTCCTGGGAACAGGGAGTCTTGTCACAAACGTGTCCCACGGGGTCCTCCAGGGCCTCCGGCCGGCGTGCAGTCTACAGCCCGGCCAGCCTGCCGGGCGCGCCCGCTCCTCACCGGAGCCCCTCCCCCATGTCCTGTTGGCCTGTGTCTCTGACCGATAAGGGGCGAGCTGGCCATCCAGCCGTCCATGCTCCCAAAAGGCCGTGCAACCCAGGACCCTGAGGGAGGAGACGTGGCGAAGGCGCAGCTGATCAGGCTCCCGCCTGCACAGCCTCCAGGGCGGGTCCCAGACGCCACGCTGCGCGCACTGACACACCCCCTGCACAGCCGGGCACGCGGGGCCCCGAACTACCACCCGCCTCCAATGACACTCATTCCAGGTTCATTTGACGTGTTGTGCTACTTTCCCAGCAGAGACCGAGGAAGCTGCTTCCGGAGACGAGGCCCTGACAGCCACTGTCAGGGACAGAAGGGACCGACGGCCCTGCTGGCTGCTGGCCTGGATGCCACGTGGGCCACGCGGGTCCTAAATTAATAAGTATTTCCAGCATCACTTCCCATCCCTATGGTAAAGACAGGGAACGGACGCGTCTGTCCTAAAAGCAGTGTTGTTGAGGGGCACCTAGGGGCTCAGTCGATTGAGTGTCTGACTTCGGCTCAGGTCATGATCTCACATCTTTCAGGTTCGAGCCCCACGTCAGGCTCTGTGCCGACAGCCTGGAGCCTGGAGCTGCTTCACATTCCGTGTCTCCCTCTCTCTCTGTCCCTTCCCCGCCCCCGCTTAAGCTCTGTCTCTCTGTGTCTCTCAAAAATAAACATACATAAACAAACAAACAAATAAATAAGTGAAAGCAATGTCGTTGAATTATTCAGTTTTCGTTCAGTGCATTTGTTCATTTGCTTTTAGCTCATTGGAGCGGGTGTGAGGCTGCCCTGCCTGGGTGATTAGGAGGGCCCGGAGCAGCGTGAGGGCCCCCCGGACACGGATCACGCTGACAAGCAGTCGCTTGGACGGGGTCACGTGAGGCTCGGGCGGCAGCCCTCTCCCCCCGCGCTCCCCCAGTTGTCTGTCTAGAGACCCTGATTCCCACGGGAGCAGCGGGGCCCCCTGGGGAAGCCGCCTGCCGTTCCCTAGGTAGCATTCAGCCGCACGACCCGCGAGAATGAGAACGGAATCAAACGGGGCAAAGGAAGCTGGAGGCAGGAGGGACGCTGCCTGGGGGGTCAGTCGGGGGCGGTGGTACCAGGAGTCCGGGGCGTCACATGACTGTCCCAGGCCGGCCCCCGTGAGACGCACTCTCCAGACCAGCGCGTGCACACACACATGCACACACATGTATATGTGTATGCGTGCAGGCTCTTGCACACACATGCACACCCAGGTTCCTTATGTGCACACGCATGGGTGTGCCTGTGCACCTGTGTGCACCTGCAGTGTGCACACGCACACGTGTGCACATGCAGACTGTGTGTGCACATGCATGTGCGTGCACAGACATGTACACACATCCACTGGCACACACATGCACACATGACTGTGTGTACTGCAGAGGGGGCCTGTGAACATACATATGCATGCGCACACATGCACTCACGTCCACGGGCACACACATGACTGCATATACTGCAGAGAGAGGCCGTGTGAGCATATTTGTGCATGCACAAATATGTACATGCGCCCACAGGCACACATGTGTACACACATCCACAGACTCACGTGCATGCACGTCCACGGACACACACGTGCATGCATGTCCATGGACACACACGTGCACACACATCCATGGACTCACACATGCATGCACGTCCACAGGCACACATGTGTACACACATCCATGGACTCACGTGCATGCACGTCCATGGACACACACGTGTACACACATTCATGGACTCACACATGCATGCACACCCACAGGCACACACTTGTACACACATCCACGGACTCACACATGCATGCACGTCCACAGGCACACACGTGCACACACATCCACGGACTCACACATGCATGCACGTCCACAGGCACACACTTGTACACACATCCACGGACTCACACATGCATGCACGTCCACAGGCACACACTTGTACACACATCCACGGACTCACACATGCATACACATCCACGGACACACACGTGCACACACATCCATGGACTCACACATGCATACACATCCACGGGCACACACTTGTACACACATCCACGGACACACACGTGCACACACATCCACGACTCAACACGTGCATGCACGTCCACAGGCACACACATGCACACACATGACTATGCATGTACTGCAGAGGGGGTTGTGTTCCTGTGAGAACAGAGGTGGGGCTGCAGGCTCAAGTCGCAGGCGCCTCTGGCAGCTGGAAAGGCAAGGAAGCAGATCTCCCCTTGGGCTTCTGGAAGGAGCCAGGCCTGGAGACACCCTGACTTTGACCCTCTGAGACTGAGTGTGGGCTTTCAGCCTCCAGAAGCATAAGAATAAATCTGTGCCGTTCTAACCCACTATGTTTGTGGTTATTTTTTGTAGCATCAGCAAGATACTGATGCAGATACCATAGTGATTTATTTCACTGAATCGTAAGGGAAAAAAAGATTTAAAAACAAACTATAAGGACTTTATTAGACCACATTTTACCTTAGACCCTAACTCTATTTTCTCCATAAGACTTGATGTTTTTCAACTACAAATTTTCCTGTGATGAAGGTTTACCGAAACGTGACTCGTAGACTCAGGAAAGTGTTAGTTCACTGAGCATTCTTCAGTCTCTAATATTTTCTCAAACCTCTATTTTCACCGGGTCCCAGGTTTTCACCACAAAAAGGAGACATGGTTGGTCTAACAAAGCTTCAGCTGCATTGTTAGGCCAAACCCCTGGAGACACGGACAAAAAGGTGGCTTGACTTACATACAGTCCACACGTGGCAGGTCAGGTCCCAAAGTCCCCGGAGAAGTTCCACACACACCTCCCGGGCCTTGGTCCACGGCATCCCCTCTGTTGCAAACGGGGAGAGGACTCAGACCTGCTGCGTGCGATGGAGCTGGAGCGTCCCCGAGCCCAGGTGACCTGTGCATCCCGGCCAGCCTGTCCGCGGCCTCCCGCGGGCGTGTGAGCAGAGGGCAGGCCCAGGGACAAGGCTTCCCGTGACCGGGTGGCTCTGTGTTTGCACGTTTGCGAGGGTCGCGGGGCCAGCCAGGGCTGAAATACGGATGCCCGCTCACTCGAGGTGGGGTGTGGCCAAGGGCCAGGCTCAAGGGGAAGTTGGTGGGTTCAGGGGAGGGCATTTAAGTTGGAGACATTTTGTGTTGCTGGAGCAGCGATACCCAGCACTCCTGAAGACAGCCACCCCCGGAGGGGCAGCGGCACGGATTCGGGACCCGCTGGCCTGTGCTTCTTAGATCACAGTGCAGGGGCGAGGGGGACGGCCCAGGAGGGGTGTGTAGCCGTGAGGGAGGTGATCAAGGCAAACGCCGTCACTGCCACCCACACAGAGGAAGGGCATTGAGAACAATCACAGAGAGTGTGTTACCGGAACTCTCCAAGAAAGGAGGGTTTCAAAGGAGGGAAAGTGGATCAAAACTGACGGCACCTGAGACCCTTCTGAATTTGGCCGCTGCGGCTCCTCGTGGCGCCACTGGTGGCAACCATGGGGACGAGAGCCGGACGGAGAGAGGGGAGGCGAGAGAGCAGGACGCGCCAGTGCGGGCAGCCTGCCCCACGCGAGACCTCACACACCGCGTCGGACGCCTGAAGCGAACGTACTACCGTACGTCGGCTGTGCTCCGATTAAAATAGATACAAATAAACAAGTGACCGTGTCTGTGGAATGACAGACCCACAGACCCTTGACTCTCACAGCAAGAGGAAAAGCCGGCGGGCCTCGGGGAACGGGTCGTGTACAAAGGGGAGTCTTGCTGAGAAGGAAACAGGGGGCACGTTTGTGGATCTCGGGCCACGGCTGATGGGCCTCCTGCGTCAGAAAACGTCTGCTGGGGTGGTAGTTGCGTCAAACTTGTGCCTTATTCAGAAACCGCCCCTCGTGGATTTTCCTGAGCTTGGAAGTCGAGGCTCCTCAGCCTGCATCCTGACCTGGTGCGGAGGGAGTGAGGCCACCCCCCGGCAGGGCTCTTGCCAAACAGAGAGCCCAAATCGTACCAAGTTAGCACAGAGCTAAACAGCAATCTACACAGGAAGCAGAGAAGACAAGAAAACACCACAAAGATCCGTCCGCGACGACCGGAATGGAGGAAAATAACCGAGTTTCTTCAATAGAAATGGTTTTTAAGGGGTAGGAAGGGACACCCCACCCACACGCCCTGTGTGGGACGAGGTCAGGCTGGTGCACACGCGCCCAGCACGGAGACCCTGGTCGAGCACCAGGGGAAGCGGGCACGGGCCGCCCTGGGTGTTGCCAGGAAGGTGTTACTCAGCGCCAGAGATGAGGTGGGGGAATCGTGGCGCGTTAGAAAGATTGATTTGTTAGTGGCAGGGGCAGTGGAGGAAATCATACATCGAGACTAGTGGTAGAACGTGCCCATCCAGTCCTGTGGGGATGCCGCAGAGCCCCGGGACCGCGCCGCCGCTGATTCCTGCCTCTGCTGGCGGAGTTCCTATGCTTCTGGCTTCGGACACGTTTGAAAAGCTTTAGGGTAAAGGGTTCAGAAAGAAAGGGGCTACTTGTTGCCACTACCACTGACCTCTGTGCTTTTTTTGTCACCCAGTGTCCACCAGCGTCCACGTGTTCTGAGTTCCCTGTCCACGCACACGACGCCCTGGGGTCCCCTGGCCGCCGGGCACCAGGAGGGTAGGAAGTCACCCACAGACCCCTGCCCCTCCCCCACGGCCCTTCCCCCCACCCCAGTGCACAGACAGGAAGTCAAGGCGGCTGATGCGGGGGCACCGGCGACCCAGGTCGAGGACGGGACTGTCTCAGCCGGGTGCCGGCCCACGGGAGCCAGCAAGTGAGAGCGCGAGGGAACGGAGGGAGGAAAACTAAGAGCAGGAAGGTCAAGATGGAAAGCGCGGCTCCGTGACAAATATATTTTAATGAGTTCAGCTGTGGCTTTTTGTGCCCGAGATCAATAGGCAGCGTGTGAATGGCCATTGATGGGCAGAGGGAACAGCTGTTGAATGCGGGGCGCAGGCCGGCCTGCGGGTTTGGGGTGCGGCTCGCTGCTGCTCACAGATTTGTTACACTTGGCGGAGTGACATCACAGCCCCGTCGGGGGCGCGGGACAGGCCGCCTGGCCTCAGAGAAGCGGAAGGGGCTCTGACGCCCACCCGCCCGTGCCTGAGCCGGGCCGGGGCGGCTCAGGAGGGGCTGCTGAGGGGAGAGCCTCCCGACGTCCAGGAAGGAACCATGGGTAAAATCCGAGGATCCTCAGCAACCTAAGTGTGCACGGTCTCCAATAAAACACATACTTTGTATTCTTTCTCTTTTTACCTGAAGTTGGTGTGTGACCTTGGTGGGTCCTGGGGCCGGCCTCCCTGAGACGGTCCCCGTGTCGCAGTGGAGCCCGGGCCCGGCTCCAGGGCCACAGTCATGAGGGCGTGGCGCGGAAGGACACAGGAGCAAACAGCCACACACGCCTCTCCTGACACACGCCCAGTGGACACCACGGGGGCACGTGGCAGGTGTGGGCCCAGGACCCTCCCCTCGAGCAGTGGCTTCTCCTGCCTGGGACACAGCCACCCTGCCACCGTGCACCATGTCTGTGCATTCGTGGGTGGCCTCGGGGAGCTGTCCCACCCACCTGGCCTGTCTCCGGGCCCTGGGGTTTCCAGAGAGTCAGCGCCCACACCGCCCTGAGGGGTGGGGGACGGAGGCCGGAGAGTCAGCGCCCACACCGCCCTGAGGGGTGGGGGACGGAGCCCGGAGAGTCAGCGCCCACACCGCCCTGGAGGTGGGGGACGGAGGCCGGAGAGTCAGCGCCACCGCCCTGAGGGGTGGGGACGGAGCCCGGAGAGTCAGCGCCACACACCTCCCTGAGGGGTGGGGGACGGAGGCCGGAGAGTCAGCGCCCACACCGCCCTGAGGGGTGCGGGGACGGAGGCCGGAGAGTCAGCGCCCACACAGCCCTGAGGGGTGCAGAGATGGAGGCCAGAGAGTCAGCGCCCACACCGCCCTGAGAGGTGGGGGATGGAGGCCGGAGAGTCAGCGCCCACACCGCCCTGAGGGGTGGGGGACGGAGGCCTGGATGAAACAGGAGGGACTGGGTGGCAGACACTGTCTGGAGAGAAGAGGAAACGGGATGTGCAGACCCTCGAATACATCACGCACGGGGTCGGCGGCTCGCCAGCCACCACACTGACCGCTGGAGGGGCTGGGCTGCTGTCCACAAGCCCGGGCCCAGCGGGGGACGCCGCAAAGCAGGGCGGCCTTGTCGCCCGGCCCCACCCTCCCTCGGCCCACGACACCTCAGAGCGAACGCGGGCGAAGCCAGCTGCGAGGGACGGGAGCCGTGTGCGCCTCTTTCCCACTCTCGGTGCACAGACCCCGGACGCGGCCCCAGCGGGCGCCCGCTGTCTTCCCTGCAGACCTGCGTGTCCCCAGGGTCCTCCGTCCCCTCCTCTGCCAGCTCGTGGCCACGTGGCACCCGTGGCTCCACTCTTCTCTCGAGATGGACTTGAGATGTGTCTGCCTGTCTGTCCTCAGTCCTCACGCGGCCCCTCCTGCGGCCCCTCACTCCGCGTGGGAGGGACAGGCACAGCCCCCCAGCCCCCCTCGTCTGCCCCGCTCTCCTCCGTGGCCAGCAACCCCTCTGTGCTCTCCATCCTGGGCTAAGAGGGGCCCCTCCTCCCCTTGCGGGTCCCTGAGGAGGCGTTTGCAGCCCCCCTAAAGCTCACGGTGCTGGTCATTCCCGCTAACAACTTTGGACCCCGAGCGCATGCCCTCCTTGGTTATGAGCTACGTCGGGAAGGTCAGGACAGCTGTGGACGAGAGCTGCCTGGCTCCTGCTGCGCACCCCACAGTCCGAAGCCCCGGCCTGAGCCCCAGGTGCCAGGCGGGGGGCAGAGCCCGGGGACCCCTCCCACCTCAGGTCACCAGCCTTCTTCGGCCCAAGTTCCACGGCTTCCACAGACTTGGTGATGGAAGACAGAGGAACGAGGTTTGCACCAACACCAGATCAGGTCCGTTAAGCGTCTGCGCCATACGGTCTATGCTGGGCGTGCACCGCGGCTCGCGGGCCCCTGATGCCCCACATCCAGGAGCCCCTCTAGGAGCTAACGGGCCAGAAAGGAGAAGCGAGTGGTACAAACTGCGTGAGGCAAACCTATGTGGTTTTCCGTGGCTGCCACGCCAGCTCGCTGAGAAGGGCTTGGCGTGTGGCTGTGTAGACCCCAGGCCCGCCTGCGCCCTGCCCTGAGCCCCGGTCTCTGTCCCGTGCTGCTCGAGGCGCCGGGCTCAAATCAGATTCCACACTATCACTCACCTTGTGCTTTCTCTCCCCCTGAACGGGGGCGATCCCTGCGGCTGCGCAGGACGGAGGGACCACGTAGACCCCGTGGCTGAGCAGAGACTCTTCCCTGCGGTGACTGATCGGAGCAGCTATGCCCCCGACTGTGTCCTGCCTGGAGGGTGGAGCCCGGGAAGATGTGTGGGACACAGGGAGCTGCTCTTACACGACCCGTGAAAGCTGTGAGGGGTTCCCCGGGCACCCCGAGGTCACCGTTAACCCCTGCCGTCTTCTGCCGCCACAAACTCTGAAATCTGTGTTAGTACCGAATCGCACGCCGGTTCCACACCGCAGTGTTGGGAGCCGTTTCTGAACGTGAACACTGCTTCCTCCTGGCGACTCAGCTTCCTGGTTATTCGCTCCTTCGCTTCCACGCGGGCCCGTTACCTGCAGACATTCTGGGCGCCGGCCTCCAACACACGCCCGAGAGCTGCCTGCGGGTCGGCAGGGTCCGTCGCAGGCCCACCTGGGGAGTGGTGCAGACCGCCGCGCCTCACACAGCACCCCCAGGCCACACTCCCAGGGGTGGCGCCGCCCACCAGGTCTGAGAAGCGCTGCGCGGGGAGCTGCTCGCGCCGGCGCCACGACGAAGCGGGGTCCGTGCCCCTGCGGAACTCCCGCGGGGACGGTGAGCCCCAGCTACGTCTGGACTCGCGAACGGTCACCATGACTGAGCTGTACTGGAGCCGCAGGAGGCTCGGTGACTGGAGACCTGCTGTCCCCATTGATGGGTGAGAAACACTGAGGCTTTAGGAGTAAGTAGAGTGGTTTGCTCCAGTCCACTCAGCGAGTAAGTGGGGTGATGTGGATTCAAACCCGGGTTTTTGTCTGAACCTGACACGTTGTGAACGGCCATCTGGTGATCACATCACAGCTGTGGAAGCCGTGGTTTACAGGAGGCCCTGCCCCCGTGGCCAGGTGACCCCCCCAATATCTGCACCTGCCTGGCTTGCTGGGGCCTCTGGAAACCTGTCCCTAAGGTGCCACCTCCAGTTTCGGGCCTGACCGATGGGACATCTTTCCGCTCATTTCCTCCCAGATCCCTCGGGCCCCCAGGAACTATGGGTGTGCTCGGGCCACGGCGATGGGTGCAGCTTCACGCCCTCCGCAAGGCTGAGAGAGGAGGGGGTGTTTCAAGCAGGTCTTCATCCCCTGCAGAAAACGAGACACTCACCTGCGTCCTTTACGTGACCTCGTGGGGCCAGTCTGAGTGCTCGCCCCCCCATCCCCGCCGTCGCTGAGGAACACGGAGGAAGCGTTTTCAGCTCTCCGCCTACTTGGTGAAGAAAAGAGTGGTCAGCAGAGTGAAAGTGGGGCCCTAAATAGACAGAACTGTTTTTCAGGGAGAGGGTCGTACAGGAGACGAGAGAGACGCGGCTTGTCCGCGGAGCCGTCCCCCAAAGCCAGGCGTCCCCCCCGGGGGGCAGGTGCACCTCTACAGCCCCAGAGCCCAGCCAGGCCAGCGGCCAGAGAAGGCTGTTCACTCAGGGGAAACGGGCCCACCAAGCCCCCC
The DNA here is from genome assembly GCA_017311185.1 of Proteles cristata cristata. Lineage (NCBI taxonomy): Eukaryota > Metazoa > Chordata > Mammalia > Carnivora > Hyaenidae > Proteles > Proteles cristata. The sequence continues at coordinate 130,076 of JAESUZ010001697.1, forward strand.
AGGGCTCCACACCGACTGCCCCCTGGGAAGTCCGCTGCCCTGGGGGGTGAGCCTGTCTGGCGGCACAGCGGGTCTCCCGGGGGCTCGCATCTGCCACAACGTCCTATTGCCGCTGCACAAAGGACGAGCCGCACAGAGAGTGAGCCCTAAGCGACGGCACACATGCCGCGGGACTGGCTGTGGGAAAGCCGCTAGCAGGCGCGGCTCCGGGGGCTGCAGCAGGTTCATCGGGTCCATTACCGCACCCTAAGTCTACGGGCTTCCGAATACATGTGCACATATTTCCTACAAAACTCGCTTTTATGTGCAAATTAAAATTGTCTTTATGTTTTGTCTCCGGTAAGGTCCAAAATCCACAACGGCCGTGTGATAACCTCATTGCCTCTTGCTAACTGTCACCGTAAAACGTGATTCCGTACGCGAGTCGTCTCCTGCGTTTATTCCTGTTCTGTTCTTCCGACTTCATAGCAGCAAATACAGATGCCATTTTAATCCCGCTCAATATCATCTTCAAAGAGTAAAACGGTCATTCCTCCTGGTGGACGACACCAGCCCAAAGGGAAAGCCAAACCACAGAGCATTTCACTTTCCTGACAGCCGCAGCTGCGACTGAATGGCGGTCGGCGCACGGTGCTGGCGGGGAAGGTGAGAGCCATGTGGGTGCGGCCCAAGGCAGAATTCCTCCTGCCGACCAAGCGTCATTTAAAAGAGTACGCTTCCCTCCATATTTTACACAATTAGACTTTTCTCTTAAGTTTTTATTTATTTATTTTGAGAGAGAGAAAGAGAATCCCAAGCAGGCTCCACACTGTCAGCACAGAGCCTGATGAAGGGCTCAATCCCACGAACCAGGAGATCATGACCTGAGCTGAAATCAAGAGCTGGATGCCTACCCGGCTGAGCCACCCAGGTGCCCCAAGTAATTCAATTTTTTAAGAACTGCACACGCAGGGGCGCCTGGGTGGCTTAGTCAGTTGAGCGTCCGACTTTCGCTTAGGTCATGATCTCGTGGTTCGTGGGTTTGAGCCCCGAGTCGGGCTCTGTGCTGACTGCCAGCTCAGAGCCTGGAGCCTGTTTCAGTCTGTGACTCCCTCTCTCTCTGACCCTCCCCTGCTCACGCTGTCTCTCTCCTAGAAATAAATAAAACATTTTAAAAAAATGTTTAAAAAAGAACTGCACACGCACTGAGTAAAATGAAAGCCATCTGAAAAAGTATATACTGACTGAGAGCACGTCTTAGAGGAAAACAAGCTGTATATGTGCATGTCCACATGATCCACCAACTCGAACCTCTCGTTGACATACTAAGTCAAGACAATATTAATGGCAAAAAGCATTGCTGTGGTCTTGCAATCATTCCACTGGAATTAAACCTTTTGCTAAGTGATGCCAGCTCTCCATCCGGAAACTGAGATCACATAAAGCAGGCTCAAGGACACAATTCCTATTTTCTTAGCTGTTGATCATCTGCTACAGGTGAGCCAATTCGCTAGGCTAAAAGCTAGACATCATCCACATCAGTCTTCTTGATTTGGGAAAAACAACTACCTTGGGAACCTAGGTAGTCATTACTGTTCATTTATAGTTATTGAAATAATCACTTCGTTGTGTATAAATTACATAAAGAGGCCAACCACAGGCTCCCCATGGCTTGAGAGAAAATAGCCTCGTTGGGCCGCTCTCCATTCCGTGGACAAACTGCCCAATCACATGCACACCAAACCAAAATGGCACCCTGGTTGGGACACTCCCATTTTCCAGGAAGGAGAGGGGACGACCCCAGATGACCCCCGTGCCTGGTTTGCCCCAAAGACCGAGCCCAGAGGCTTCAAAGTGGCCCTTGCCATGTGCCCTTCCTCTTCCCTGGGGGCGCAAACACAGCTGTGGACGCGGTGCCCTCTGGTGGGAGGGATGTGCAACTGCAGCGTGGCCGGTGAAGCCCCACCTCTTGCTCTGGAAAGATGCAGCCTCCTGGTCAAGCCACCTGACCTTGGGCAAAAGGCCAAGTCCTCGGAGGAGCGTATAGTTAGGGCTGGTGGTGATGAGAGGGCACCACAGACTGCGATTCCCCCACCTCTCCCGGCAGCTCCACCTCATCGTCTCAAAATCTCACGAGGAAGGGTCAGAAAGGATCAGACACAGATAAATTAAAACGGTAGATCGGGGCGCCTGGGCGGCTCAGCCAGTTAAGCGTCCAACTTCGGCTCAGGTCATGATCTCGCGGTTCGTGAGTTCGAGTCCCGCGTCGGGCTCTGTGCTGACTGCTGGCTCAGAGCCTGGAGCCTGTTTCAGATTCTGTGTCTCCCTCTCTCTGACCCTCCCCTGCTCACTCCTTGTCTCTCAAAATAAAAAAATAAAGACATAAAAAATAATGGGGTGCTCCCCTTCAGCACCCCATCAAAATTTTTTTTAAGAATAAGGTAAAATAGCCAGGGAAGATTAGTGGCTGGTATATTTTTAAGGAGACTTACATTTTCCGCAGCTCCAAAATCATGCCAACCACGATGTAGATCCTCAGACCCAAGACAAATAAAACGACTTCCAGAGCTGCCCCAGCATTTCAGTCACGAGAAATCTACATTCCAGAAGGAGGCAGGGCGGTGACCGCTTAGCCAAGCGTGTGGCACTTGACGCCGAGGCCACCGCGTGCCGGCGGTAAGCGCTGGAGGTCTGGGACGACCAGGTGGCAGCTGGGCGTCAGGAGGGGCACGTTTCAACGGAAGCAGCAAAGACTGGGACGAAGAAGGGGCCCCGCCAGGCGGGTGACACAGAATCAGATCAGGCCCCGGTGAAGACCGAAAAGTCTAAAAGAAGCCTCTAGTCCATGCAGACAAGAGAGAAGTGATACACAAAACCCAGAAGGAAGCAAAGACGAGTGTGTGCAGAGGAGGTGGTGGGACTGGTCTGAAAGCCTGTTCCAGGGGATGCAGGAGGCCCCCGGACGGAACCGAGGCGCACGCAGGCCAGCCAGGCCCGCGAGGGGTCTCCGGGCGGCGAAGGGGCGCCGCGGGCGGGCGCCCAGCAGGTGCTGGCCGCCGGCGAGCCCGGGGAGGTCCGGGCCGCAGGGAGAGGGGCCGTGGGCCCCCGTGGACCGTGCCAGCAGGAGAGCAGCGCAGCCCGACACGGTGCCGAATCCCCCTGGATCTGCTTCTCCAGCTCCTCTGTGAGCCCGTAAGACGCAGTGGGTAAACTTTACTCGGAGAGGAACACCTGCTGCCCAGCTGGGGGGCACAATGGGGTCACCGGTGGAGGCCGGGTGGGGGGCACACCGCGTCCCTCCCGCCTCCTGCTGGCCGCTGCTGCGTGTGACCGCGGGCCCGGGTCCTGCAGGGACCCCCCCCCCCAACGCACCAGCAACCTCAGGTCCTCAAACCACCGTCAAGCCTGCTACTCGCTCCCAGGGCACAAAGCCAGCTCCCTGCCCGCCACCCTCCCCGCTCCGCCACGCGGCCCCAGCCCACACCTGTCAGCCTCGGCGTCTGCAGACGCCTGGCCACCACACCTGTCTCCCTTTTCATCTCCATGAATTGAGACACTAAGTGGCCCCCCGGGACGCCCCCCAGGCCTCCGGTGACCTTTCCAGGAAAACGTGGCCCCTTGGGTGGGAGGCGTTAACTGCTCCCCTGCCCGGATTCCAAGACGTTCCCGCTCAGGTTTCAGGGGCTGCCCGCCCTGCGCCCCTCCCCCGGGGCCGTTCTGTCAGCCCAGGCACTTAATTAACTAATTACAACCTGCTCACAGGAGTCCGCAGAACACGGTGTTCATGGTGCAATTTTTCCCTTCCAATCCATTTATTATGAGCGCGGAACACATGTGAGCGGTCTCCCCGAGGGGGCGCAGGGGTAATTGGTCCCTCCATCTGCCGAGCGGCTCCGAACCCGGCGCTCGCGCTCGCCGCGTCTGGGGCGCACAAGAGGGAGGGCAGGGGGCCGTCTGGGACGTGGCTGGCACGCAGTCTTGTGAGCGGCCACGGGGGACCCACCCAGGCTGTGACTGCAGGGTGGGGCGACAAGCTCCGTGGGGCCCTGGGCGGCGCCCACACGGGCGGGTGCTGGGGGGACGGGAGTCCGGGCCGGCCCCAGGCCTGTTCTCCGTCATCCAGCAGGAAACAAAACTGCCTCGGGTGGACCGCCCCAGATCGGCTGGCCTGGAAAGCCCCGGGTTGGGTCGGGTCCCAGGGCAGCGCCCTCTTCCTGGGTGGGGTGGAAAGCTGGGGGGCTGCGCTGCACCCCTGCCACTCTGGGTCCCCCGCTTCGAGATTCTGACCCACCCAGGGCCAGGGCCAAGTGACGCCAGGGAGGGGCCGAGAGCCAGCGTCCCCTTGCTGTTGTGACAAAAGACAGCAATTCAGTGGCTTAGGATACAGCAAATGGCCTGTCCGTGTTCTGCAGCCCGTCCCAGCGGGCCTCATGAGGTGACCCCGGTGCCAGCTGCCCTGGGCCCCTCCGGGAGCGCGGGACAGGGCCTCTCTCGTTCATCTCTACCAGCTTCTGGGGTCCGCCCGTGGCCCTTGGCTTGCTCCCCCACCTCCAGAGCCAGCAGAGCCCCTCTCACCCCCCACCCCTCGGACCACCCCTTCTGTCCCTACATCCACACTGAGGACCCTGGTGAGGACTTGGGATCCACCGGGCTGTTCCAGGAGAATCCCCTGCCTTAAGGCCAGCAGCTTGGCGACATCAATCCCAATCCAACTCTCCTGTTACGTGAATGAACGTATCGGCAGGATTGGGGATCAAAACAGGGACATCTCGGGGAGCACTGGCCCGGCACACACCACACACCCTAAGAAAATTTCAGGGTGAAAGCTCTGACAGTTGCAAAGCGAACACCCGTCAGTGGCTGGCGGGAATGACGGGATTTCCGTCTTGGCTGGTCCGAGAGGTCTGTGCCCCCCCGTGGCGGCCCGTGGCCCACACATCGTGCGGGGAAAACGCTTGGCCAGTGAAACCACCTGGACAGGAGTCCATGTTTTGGAAGGTTTTTTTTTAATGTTTTATTTATTTCTAGGAGAGAGAGAGACAGCGTGAGCAGGGGAGGGTCAGAGAGAGAGGGAGTCACAGACCGAAACAGGCTCCAGGCTCTGAGCTGGCAGCCAACACAGAGCCCGACGCGGGGCTCGAACCCACGAACCGCGAGATCATGACCCAAGCGAAAAGTCGGACGCTTAACCGACTAAGCCACCCAGGCGCCCCTGTTTTGGAATATTTTTAACCAAAAAAAAAAAAAATTAGTTTCTTTAATAGATGCAGGACTACTCAGTTTATCTGTTTCCTCTTGAGTGTGTTTTCGTGACTTGCAGCTTTGAAGGACGGGCCCATCCGCACGCCGCTTGCCCCCGATCCCCGCGCCCCCAGCGCCCCCGTCACCCTGCTGTTGTTATTCGTCGCACTGGTGCCTTATTGCTCTTCGCAGATACACCAGCTTGCATGTCAGGTGTTCTGAAGCTCTTCTGTTAGGTGCGCTCACTTGGGACTGCAAACCGGCTAAGTGACCTTTTATCATGAGGTTGTCTCCCTCTGCCTCTCTCTCAAGTCTACCTGTCTGACACCGATGCGGCGCCTGCTGCGTTTCTTACGGCCGTTCGCACGGCACGCGGCTCCCTGCAAACAGCACAGCCCGCTCTTCCTTTTAAATCCAGTCTGATATTCTCTCTTTTGTAATTAATATGTTTAAGCCATTTGTACTTAATTCAATCACGAATATGTTTGGATATAAGTTTACTATTTTATTGTTTTGTTTGTTCCCTATATTTTTCATTGCTTTATTTCCCCCTTTCTGTCTTTCTAAGAATGATTAGAATATTTTTTACTCTTCCATGTTAACACCTCTGTTGGGGTCTGGTCTGTGTCCCTGTACAGCTGTGTGACTATGTAGTTGCTGAAGAAGTAAATCAATTTAGAAGTTTAACTTTTCACTCTACTTGGAGTAAAGGTTCTTCTGAAGAAAAAAGAGGCTGGAATCAGGCGTCAACATTCAGGTGTCCATACTCAGGGGTCCACACTCAAGGGTCCACGCTCAGGGGTCTATGCTTAGGGGTCCACGCTCAGGAGTCCACGCTCAGGGATCCACATTCAGGGGTCCACGCTCAGGGGATCCACGCTCATGGGTCCACGCTCAAGGGTCCACGTTCAGGGCTCCATGCTCAGGGGTCCACGTTCAAGGGTCCACGCTCAGGGGTCCACGCTCAGCGGTCCACACTCAGGGGTCCGGGCTTGGGGCTCCGTTCTCAGAGGGCCACAATCTGGGAGCCTCAGGCTTAGATCATGCTCTTCAATGATTGTCTTGAAACCCTTCATGACTATGGACGGGGCTTCCCACTTTCATCTTGCTCTGTGTCCCAGTTAATGTCACGGGTACTGAGTGTGTCACTGGGAAAGCCCCAGACATTGTGGTTCTCTCCTTACAGATTTACAGAAAACATATAATACATAGTTTTGGGGGGAGTGGAGTTTTTTTTAAGTCTTTTTTTTTTTAAGTTCATTTGTTTTGAGAGAGAGAGCGGGGAGGGGGAAAGACAGAGAATCCCAAGCAGGCCCCACGCTGTCACTGCAGAGCCCAACTAGTTGCTTGAACCCATGAACCACGAGATCATGACCTGAGCCAAAGTCAGGGTCGGATGTCAACTGACTGAGCCATCCTGACGCCCCCAAAACATAGTTTTTAATATAACACACTCATCTATTAAGTTAATGTAGGAGCAAAAACATCACGTCTGGGACTGGCTTGCTGTAAAGAGACGCGACTCTTTATATTGGGACTTTCCAAACACTTGAGGTCCCTGCCCTTGATCTGTCCTTATAGCTTCCTGTCCCCTTAGGTGAATGACGTGCAGCCTTGTCTTTGGGAGCCCACAGGCTCATAAAAGCACAAGTGCAAGAAAACTGAGGTGCACAAATCACAGGGTTTACGGGTCCCGCACTGGGACTTAGGAGACCCTGGAAATGTCTAGATTTTGTGTAGTCGGGTTTGGTGTCAGTAGAGGTGAGATCACGGTCAGGACCCGTGACCCATCCTGCCTCCCCACATTTCCACCAAATGTGTTTAAGCTCCAGAGATGTCGCAGAAACCCACAGCATGAGAGACAATGTTGACATTGTTATGCGTATTTACTTTGTATCTGATCTGTGTAAATTCTACGATTTTTCTATATAATGTAGGTATATTAGAACGTTGTTTTTGAATATGATTCATAAATAAATAAATAAATAGGCATAGCTTAGAGATTAGCAGTCAGAGTATTAACTAAGGGGCGAGCAATCGAAGGGGTGGGGGGGCCGGACAGTGCCTCTGGGCAAGTCCCGAGGCAGAAAGAGTGGTGGCGAGACTCACGGTCTCTCAGCATACCCTCCGCAAACATTGAAGATGCATGATCAGGTGAACATTCAGGCTCTGGTTTCGGCTCAGGTCATGACCTCAGGGTGTGGGTCAAACCAAGCCCAGGCTGATAGCCCGGGCCTGCTCAGAATTCCCTCTCTCCTCTCTCTCTCTCTCATTCTCTCCGTCTGCCCCTCCTCTGCTTTAGTGCTCTCTCTCAAAATAAATAAAACGTTAAAAAAGATGCTTAGTAAATAGGTATATTTCTTTCAGAAAAGATCCCACAAGACAGACGCGTGTAGGCACGGACACCCACAGACACACAGGAGGCCAGGACGGGGGGCACCTCTCTGCTGGGAGACGCCGACCTGGCCAGAGCCGGGCCGCTGGCCTCTGCGCGCGGGGGATGGGTCCCCAGGGACCTCGTGGCCTCCATGGAGACGCGGTAGGTCCCGAGTGGTGGTGGGGGGCAGGCGGGGTTACACTTGTTCCTAAGGGCCCCTTTCCAGCAGCGCCTGGGCGCCTGGGAGGGACGGCCCAGCAGCCGGACCGCCTGGCGGTTCTGAGTTTCCCGAAACCTTCGCCGCCGGTGCAGGGAACGGCGTGCGCGCAGACACCAGCGCGGCAGGCATGTCTAAAACCAGTAACATAAAAGATGCAGAAAAGTTCGGTTTGGACAAACGCACCACGAATTTTGCAGTCAGAAGACCTGGGAGGGATTTTGGCTTTTTGTCGTAGTTAAAGGTCTGTCCTGCTCAAAACACAGTTTGTACTTGGATTACACGCGGGAGAGAACCACGGGGCTGTAGGCAGGGACCCAAGAGCCCGCGCCCGGCCTCCCTCCCCTGCGAGGGCTTCCCGGACCTTCGGGGCGCTCCACCAGGCACCTGGCCCGCCCGGTGGAAGGCTTCAGCCGGCAGGGGACCCGTCGCCCCACACGCCCACTGCCCCTCCCGGAGCCCACCGGGTCCTTGGCTCCCCTAATCCCCACGCAGATCCTGGCTCAGGACCTGCCTGGGCCACAGGTCACTCAGTCCATCGGCCACACACACCCCACCTCTGTTAGCAGAGATGCCAACGTCCCCGCTGCGCCCCCACCCCCCGCGCTCCCCTCGCCGCGCCGCTGCCCTGCGCCCCACCCCACGCTCCCGCCGCCGCCGCGCCCTGCGCCCCACCCCCCCGCTCCCACGACCGCCGCCGCTCACCCCCTGCGCCCCCACCCCACCCACCACCGCTCCCGGCGCGCGCGCCCCCTGCGCCCCACCCCCACGGTCCCGGCCGCCGCCGCGCTTCCCCCTGCGCCACCCTCACGCTCCGGCCATGGGGCCCCCCTTCCACCCCAGCTCCCGTGCCCTTGCCCTTTCTCTTAGCCCCACCACCCACGCTCCCGACCGCCGCATGTGCCCTGCGCCCCCACCCCCACGGTCCCGGCCGCCGCCGCCTCCCCCTGCGCCCCACCCCCCTCACGCTCCCGGCCGCCGCCTTGCCCCCTGCGCCCCACCCGCCCACGCTCCCCGCGCCGCCGCTCCCCCTGCCCCCACCCCCACGCTCCCAGAAGCCGCCAGCCCTTTCCCCAGCTGCGCCCCCACCCCCTGCGCTCCACGACCGCCACCCGCTCCCCAGCTGCGCCCCACCCCCACGCTCCCGGCCGCCGCCGCTCTCACCCCCTGCGCCCCACCCCCCACGCTCCCGACCGCCGCCGGCCCTGCGCCCCACCCCACCGGCTCCCGGCCGCCGCCAGCTCCCCCTGGCCCCCACCCCCTCACGCTCCGGCCGCGAGCCCCCCCCTGCGCCCCCCACCCCCCACGCTCCCAGCCGCCGCCCGCCCTCCCCCTGCGCCCCCACCCCCACGCTCCCGGCCGCCGCCCGCGCCTCCCCCCTGCGCCCCCACCCCCTCACGGCTCCAGCCGCCAGGCCCCCCCTGCGCCCCCACCCCCACGGCTCTGGCCGCGCCCGCTGTCTGCCCCCTGCGCCCCCCACCCCCACGCTCCCGGCCCTTGGCATGTCCAGCTGCGCCCCCACCCCCTCCACGCTCCGGCCGCCGGGCCCCCTGCGCCCCCACCCCCCGCTCCCGGCCGCGCGCGCCCCCTGGCCCCCACCCCCAGCTCCTGACCGCCAGCCAGCATCCTCCGCTCTTCCACCCCCACGCTCCCGGCCGCCCGCGCTCCCCGCTGCGCCCCACCCCCACGCTGCGGCCGCCACCCGCCTTCCGCTGGCCCCACCCCCCGCTCCCGGCCGCCACGCCTCCCCGTAGCCCCCACCCCCGCTCCACTGTGCCTTTCCCAGCTGCGCCCCCACCCCCACCCAGCTCCCGACGCCGCCCGCCTCCCCCTGCGCCCCCACCCCCACGCTCCCGGGCGCCGCCGCCTGCCGCTGCGCCCCCACCCCCCACGCAGCTCCGACCGCCACCGCTCCCCCTGCGCCCCCACCCCCTCCACGCTCCCGACCGCCGAGCCCCCCTGCGCCCCCACCCCCCCGGCTCCCAGCCGCCGCCGCGCCCCGCTGCGCCCCCACCGGCTCGACCGCCGCCGCCTCCCCCTGCGCCCCCACCCCCTCCGCTCCCGGCCCCGCCGAGCCCCCTGCGCCCCCACCCCCCCGCTCCCAGCCGCACGCCGCGCGCCACGCCCTGCGCCCCCACCCCACGCTCCACGACCGCCGCCGCACTCCTCCCGCTGGCCCCCACCCCCAGCCACGGCCGCCGCCCGCTCTGCCCACGCTGGCCCCACCCCCACGCTCCGCCGCCGCGCACTTTTCCCCATGCCACACCCCCACGCTCGACCAGCCAGCCCGCTCCCCAGCCTGGCCCCACCCCCACGCTCCCGGCCGCCGCCGGGTCCCCCTGCGCCCCCACCCCACGGCTCCGGCCGCCGCGGCTCCCCCCAGCTGGCCCCCACCCCCACGCTCCACGACGCGCAGCTCCTGGCCCCCACCCCCACGGCTCCACGGCCGCCGCGCGCCTCTCCCCTGCGCCCCACCCCCACGCGCTCCCGGCCGCCGCAGTGCCCCCAGCTGCGCCCCACCACGCTCCGGCCGCGCCGTGCCCCCTGCGCCCCACCCACCCCACGCTCCCGGCCGCCGCCGTGCCCCACTGCACCCCCACCCCACCCCACGCTCCGGCCGCCGCCCGCTCCCCATGCGCCCCACCCCCACGCTCCCAGCCAGCCGCGTGCGCCCCTGCCCCACACACGCTCCGTGCACCGCCGTGTGCTTCCCCCTGCACCCCACCACGGCTCCCGACAGCCGCCCATCTTGCCCCATCAGCCCCACCCCACGCTCCCGACCATGGCAGTGCCCCCTGTTTTACCCCCACGCTCCACGGGCCGCCGCATGGCGCTCCCCCGCTCTTCCCCCACGCTCCCGGCCGCCGCCGCTCCCTGCGCCCCCTGCTTTTACCCAAACTCGGCGGATCCCTGGGCACCTGGTTCTGAAGACGGGCTCCCAGCACCCGCAGGCCCAGCACCCCCCCCGCCCCGTGTCCTCCGGGGCGGCTGCCCGCCGCCCCCAGGCCCCCTTCCACAGGCGCTCGAGCCCTTCCACTTGTGAGGCTGTTCGGGGCCCCACGGACCAGCAGACTCACCCCGAGAGCAGCCACAGGCCGTGCTCGCTGAGCGCTGAGCTCATGGGAGGGCACGGGAGGCGGTCACTCTAGCCTCCCTGAAGATGTGTTTTATTTGGTCTCCGTGTCTCTTTCTTTAAAAAGTTTAAAATCAGGAGATTTCACACTGAAACCCAGATTTCCAGATCCTTGCGGAAACCCTGCTGGCGGCCGGGCCTGCGCCCCGAAGCGAGGCGGAAGCTCCCCGCACCCACTCGGGGCGGCGCCCTCCTGCCTGCAGACGTCCCCCCACACCCGGCGTGGGCTGGAGGGCGCGGAGGCCACGTGGGGCCCGACGGAACCGGTACACCTTTTGTAAGGGCGCAGGCCGTGAGCAAGCGCCGGGCAGGAAGGAACACCAGAGGCCATGAGCCACAGGGCGCAGGGCGCGGAGGTGCCCTGGAACCCAGGGCGCCCCGGCAGCCCAGGCAGTTGCCCCCGGGACACAGCCTGGTGGGGGCCCCCCTCAGCCGGGAGCTGGGGACCAGAGAGCAGCCTCCTCTCCTGCGGGACTCAAGCAGCTGTGAGAGCCCAAAGCCCCCGCGTCCTGAGCGCCAGGCCCCTGACCGCCAGCCGGCCGTAACCATGGCTTCGCAGGACAGCCACTGTGACGTTGTTACAACACTGGTGTCCGCAGCAAACGTGTGCCACCAAAGCCAGGGCCTCACGTGGTCAAGTCATTAAATCAGCTTCCGGAAGCAGGTGGGGGAAGCTCCCGTGATCCTGATGTGCATGAGGATTGGAGGCAGGGGTCTACAATACCGAGGTGATGGGGGACAATCTCCGGGCAAACGAGGAAGGGGGCAGGGGAGGAGGCAGACCAGAGGGACAAGCCCCCCGAGCCTGGGGAGAGAGGTAGGGGGCCTGATTGCATGGGGTCCACAGCCCCTTCCAGGCTCTGCCCCAAACCCTCGCCCCGCTCCAGCCCCGAGGCTGGGTCCCAGGAGAGGCCCTCGTCCAGGCGCACCTGTCTGCCCGCTCTCCACCCTCCCCAGATCCCAGCCCTCCTTTGGAGCCTCAGGGCCGGGCACACACCTTCCCCCGCACTCTTCAGACGGGGTGTCGGCCTAGATCTGAAACTTCCTCCAGCTTCATAGTTCCCACCTGGGTCTGCGTGCAGGGCTCTGTCAGGGCCACCCGGCCACGTGCAGTAACTGAACGTGGAGGCTGAGCGGGGCGGCTCCTGGGGACGGGCGGGCTCAGCCGCGGAGGTGCCAGGGGCCCGGGGCTGGGCGAGCCGCCTTCTCCCGAGCGGAAGCTGCTTGAATTCAGACCAGGGCAAGAAGAGGTCCCTCGCCTCGGCCCCTGGGAAGACAGGGTTGAGGGTCCTTCTCCGGGCGCACACGTCGCCTGGGGGTTAGGGGCTGGCCCTTCCCCATGCTGATGCCCAGCCCAAGAAGCAGGAGGTTGTACCACAGGGGGCACAGCCTGGCTCGGAGAGACGGCCCCTGTCCCGGGCGGCCACCGACGTCCAGGAAGCCCTCCCCAGGCACTTCTCCTCAACTCGGACCCAGAAGCTTCTGGTCTCCTTTGCATTTGCAGAATGGAACGAGTGAAATGTATTTTGTACTATCAGGAGGGTTACATAAAATTACGTTTCCTCCAGCTTTGGGTCTGGACGGGCCCACGGCAGGGTCGCCTGGCCCCTCGGAGCCTCATCGCAGTGAAAGGGTCCTGCTTGGCCACTGTGATGGTGGGGACAGCGGCTCCGGTCCCCACGGTCACTCAGTGCCCCAGGCCCCTTCTGCTGGAGGACACTGGCACGTGGGGTCCCCCCGGATCCTGTACACACCTGGCCGCAGGTCAGAGCGAGCGCACACGGCAAAGGAATCCCTAAGGTCTCTGCCCAGCTTGGTCTCCGTCCCTCTGCCCGCGTCCCCCCAGACCTCCCCCGGGGGTACGGAGCCTGGGCAGGGTGCCAGGCTAGCAGGGGGCCAAGGGGAACATCACAGGGGTCCCTGCTCTGAGCGCCCGGCACCTCTTCTCTGACGCGGCCACCACGATCATGGTCAAGTCTTGGCCACGTGACCGCGTCGCCGGCCACCTCAGCAGCCACCGGTGCATCACTGCACAGGAGAGAATTCCTGCCAATGGCAGGGACCACGCTTCCCGTGGAGCCGCAAATGGAAGTGGACTTGGCCAAAGAAGGGAAAGGCGGCTCTGATGCGGCTCTGGGGACCCTCCGCCCGCTCGGCGGAGCTCAGCGTCCTCGGGCTGCCCGTTCTCTCCTGCCCTCGGACACGAGACGAGGGCTGGCGCCAGGGGACGAGCAGGGGACGAGACGAGGGCTGGCGCCCGGCTGAGGCTGGAGGGAAGCGGGCGCCAGTGGGTGCAGGTGGCCGGCCGTCGGCGGACGCTCGTCCTGGACAGAAGCCGGGGGAGGTGCCGACGCTGGGCCTCCCTCTGCCTGTGTGATCCCGGCCACCTTCTCGTGGCGGGGGCTTCGCTCGCGAGCAGCGGGCCGCTCTCCCTTCAGCGGCCACGGATGACATCGGGTGGTGGGAAAGGGAACGTCACAGATGGAGCACTAAGGACGCCACGAGGGCGCCAGCGCCGCGTCCCTCCTTCCGCCACGGACCCGTCAAGACGAGTGAGCGTCTGTGCCCTCAGCGGTTCTGACCCGAAGCCCCCAGAGCCTGGTGGCTGGAGGTGAGTCTGTCACGTCCCCGGTCACACGGGAGTGCGGCGCGGAAGGGCCCGGCCCCAGGGCCCCGGCCAGCCGTGCGGGACAGGCCAGCGCGCAGCAGAGCAGCTCGCCCGCTTCCCAGCAAACCCCCACCTGTTTTTGCCTTTCCAGCAAGTTAATAATAAATTTGTTTCATTCCAAAAACTTCCCATTTTCCTTAGATGTCTACGTAGAGCTGTTGTTGATACAGGTTCCTGGCTTCTGAGACCTGCTCTGAATCCAAGAAATTGGACCAAGTTTCTGAGAAAGTAAGTTTCCAAGTTAGTGATCATCAATAAATTCGAGAAATGAGTTCTGATGGTTTCAGCCTAAGAGTAGTTATTTGGGGATTTGCAAAACACCCTTCTTCCAAAAAGCTTAAAACATTTTAAGCCTGTTTACTCTGTGGTCACAACAGACAAACCAAGAGGTAACTTCTGTCTCCTTCCAGGTGAAAACAGAAGCTCTGGGGGCGCCCGGGTGGCTTAGTCGGTTAAGCGTCCGACTTTCGCTCGGGTCATGATCTCGCGGTTCGTGGGTTCGAGCCCCGCGTCGGGCTCTGTGCTGACTGCCAGCTCAGAGCCTGGAGCCTGTTTCAGTCTGTGACTCCCTCTCTCTCTGACCCTCTCCTGCTCACGCTGTCTCTCTCTCTCTCTTAGAAATAAATAAAACATTAAAAAAAATTAAATTAAAAAAAAAAAAGAAAACAGAAGCTCTGTGGTGAGGGCAGAGCACGCGACCACAGCTCAGACCACGGCTCGGATCACCCACTTCCCACTGAGGCTAGGACAGAAATTCCAGTAAACGGGGCCTTGCACGTGGAGCCCCCTCCCCTGGGCACCACATCAGACCTGCCCTCACCATTTAATTCTTGCAGCAGAAACAGGGCAGAACAGAGGTGGCGAAATAACACACCATGTCCGCGCACCGTGAGGCTGGCTGTGAAATCGGTTGGTGGATTCTCAGTGTCCAGACATTTTTAAGTTGATAGGATCTTGGGCGCCTGGGTGGCTCAGTCAGCTGAGCGTCCTACTTTGGCTCAGGTCATGATCTCACGGTTTGTGGGTTCAAGCCCCGCGTCGGGCTCTGTGCTGAGAGTTCAGAGCCTGGAGCTGCTTCAGATTCTGTGTCTCCCTCTCTCTCTGCCCCTCCCCTGCTCACTCTCTCAAAAATAAGTAGACATTTTTTTTTTTAAGTTACAGGATCTTACTATTTGATTCTGTCCCCGAAGGTGATGTGCTCTTTCGTGTGACTCACATCCCTTATGAAGAGTCACACAAACGGCCACACTTCAGGGACTTCCAGTAGCAGGTGCAGAAAAGACGCGTGCCACCGCGCAGCGGCCAGCGGCTCCCACGCCACCGACAGCTCTGTGCTTTGCAGAACTCACGACCGCTTTACCGGATCTGAGGAGAAGCTGCTGACGCACAATTCAGATTCCTCAAAGGAGGAAGCACAGTGGTGAAGTCCCTCCCCGGAAAACAAAGTCTGAACACACCCGCACGGCTGTCCTTCGTGCTAACTGCTGAGTAAGAGGTCGGGTCGCGTGCGGGCGCACAGGCCCGGCGGGGGGGGCGGGGGAACGGGGGTCAGCAGCGCAGGCCCCGGGCTGCCCTGCAGCCTGTCACGACATGGGGCCCCAACAGCCTTTTTTAAGACTCAAATCCCCGAACGAAGCTCATGTTGGGCAAGAGTTAATTCACGCATGTCGTTGACAAAGTCGAAGTCACGGCCTTGCTCCGGTCTGTCGGTGCGCTCTGGAATTCCGTCCTGATAATCGCCTCACGATGCACGTCCCTGGGGACGAGTCTGTCTGAGGGAAATCACCTAATTGGAGAGATGCACGCTCTCCCCAATTAGCGAAAGAAATTGAAAATCACGCCCGATCCTCCTGTTTAGCCATAATTGTGGTCAGCGACGTCAGCAGCAGACAGTCAGCAGACGGTCGCTGTGGGCCTCCGTCGGTGCGCGTCCCGCACCACCGTGCGCCCAGGCGGCTGCAGGGAGGGGCCCGGGCGGCTCGGCTCATGGGGAGGAGACGAGGCCCAGGACCGAAGCCTGGGAGCTCCGGGTGGGAATGAGCCACGGGGCCTGGATTCGGAACATGGTGTCTGCGCCCCCAGCTGGGACGCCCAGAACGGAGCCCAAGTTCTGTGGTCTGGGCGTTGCCTCCGGGCAGGCAGGCAGAGCTGCCCACTCGCCCGGCGCCTCAGGGTGTCCCTACCACTGCCCGTGGGGTTAGCGGGTGGGAGGAAGGGGAGAGGCAGGGGACACAGGCCGGTCGGGGGCGGGGGTCCCTGCGTGGAGAGCAGGGTCTGCGCTGGGCAGCAAAGGCGGAGGTGGGTGGCACGTGGGGCAGGAAGCTCACCGGTGACGACGGCGCCCAGGGCAGGCGGTGCGCTCGTCAAACTGCGGCCTGGAGGTGAAGGAAGACTCTGGGGCCGCTGGGGCCTCCCGTGTCCCGGGGACCAGTGCCTGCCGAGGGCTCCGCACACAGCGCGGGCGGGCAGGACGCAGGGCACGGGGCTGCTGGAGAGAGTGCTGGGCGCGGCCCCGTCCCTCCAGACCCATCCCACCCGGAACGCCGCCTCTCCCCTCGGGAGCAGCCCCAGAGGCCGCGCTGCACGAGTCGGGGTCGAGGCCCCACGGGGGAGGGATCTGGGGAAACCACCCGGGAGCCCCCACGACGGGCTTCCCCTCCTTCCCACCGCCCGTCTATGCAGAAAGCGGGTCGGCTCTGAACGTGGGAGGCCAGCAGAGACAGCGGCCAGCAGCCAGGCATCCGAGGGTCTTGGCCGCCCACAGACTCATGCTCACCCGCCAGCCCCCACAGGGGTGCCAGGCACGGGGCCCACCCAGCTGAGCCTGAGATTTCACTTACCGCTCTCTGGACAAACCCCATCGTCCCGCTAAGATGACTGGCAAAGCCCTGTGGGAGCGCCCCCAAAGCCGTCACAGGACCCGTGCCCAGGGGCGCAGAGCACCCCCCAGCCCCCAGCCGCAGGCCAGGGCCGCCCGGGGCAAGCTCGCTGCCCATCCCCAGACCTCAGACGCCGGCCTCTGCTGCTCCATCAGGACACTAATCCAGCTCCATCTCCGGTCCTTTGAGGCCGTTTTTAAAGGTGGTTCACCACCACCATCTGCGGACTTGAGACAAAACCCTGGGCAAGAGTGACCTTTGATCGCCTTTGGAGGCGCTAACGAAGGCGTCCACAGGTGAAGCCTTTCTACCCCCCGACAATGCTGATCGATAACACGGAGCTAATCTCCTGCCTTTGTTCCAGGGGGCAAAGGTTCGAGCCGTGCCTTTCAGTCTGGGCTTTTCAACTATCCAGTGAGTAAATCATAACGGGACCGGAGGCCCCGGGATTAAGTCCCTGCAGGAAATGCTTCCCTGGGTCCCTAATGAGCACGGCCTCTCCCTGACAGAAGGCGCCTCTCCCCTCCCTGGAAACGGGAGAAATCCTGCACCTCGTGGCCAGCACGCCGTGAAAGCCCAGAGCAAAATCAGAGACCTTAACTATGTGCAGCGTTCACGCGGCCGGTGTGAGCGGGGGTCAGCCCCTTGCTGAGGGGCTCCCGGGAACACGGGACTGGCCCCCGGCCCCCAGACTCAGCACCACCTCGCATCCGGGGTTGTCTGGGAACCTGGTCCGGGCGTGTCTTCACAGAGCCTCACGCTCTAGACCAGCAGGCGCAGTGAATTCACGGCAACAAATAAAAAAGGAACAGGGATCTCACTTGTAGTGACAGGCTTCACTAAACCAATGTATCTGAAATTCTGCCATTTCAACATGCAATCAACATAACATGATTATTAATGAGATATTTTACCATCTTTTTTCACATATGTCTTCAAAATCTGGAGTGCGTTTTATGGGTAAAGCACATCTCAATTCAGAGGAGCCTCACGTGGCGGGTGGCCACTGCGTTGGCGAGCCTGGTGGCCTCTGTGCTGTCACTGGGCTGCTTACCACACAGCGTGGCTCTCACAGGACCCATGTGTGTGAATGCGGCGCTCACACCGTATCTTTCAGAGTTCGCCTGCCTTGAAGAGTGACCTCAGATACATATTGCACAAGTCACAGGAATGAGTGTGTAATGGTAGAATGGTGTCAGTGGGTGGGGATACTCACCACTCCATTGTGGGGGGCATCCCCAGGCACCAGCTGGGTGGGGGTGTCCATCAAGTCAACTCAGTTCTGACACCATGTGCCTGGAGAGAGTCAGACCCCACAGGTGAGGGGCTCAGTCCTGGAATACTGTCCCCCACTTCAGATGCCAGTCTCTGGTCCAGACTGTCACCGGTGTTACTGACCCCACCAGCTAGAGGTCAGAGGTTCCCACGGCCTTCTTGGGTTCAGTAATTTGCTAGAGTGGCTCACAGAACTCAGAGGAGCCGGGGTCTGCTATGAAAGAAGAGGACTCAGGAACGGCCAGATGGGAATGACAGGCGCAGGGCAGGTGTGGGGACGGGGTGCGGACCCTCCACGGCCTCCCCACCTGCGGCGCTGTCCCCAGACCCCCGCGGGTTCCCGACCCAGAAGCCAGGCTGTTCACAACAGCCTCATCACACCCTCGCGGTTGATGACATCACTGGCCACTGGTGATTGAACCCAACCTCCGGCCCCGCCCCTTCCCAGGGGAGGTGGGGGAGGGGCGGGATGGAAAGCCCCACCTGCAGTCATGTGATTGCTCCCCTACCCCACCCCCAGGGCTTTCCAAAAGTCACCTCACTAACAAGCAAAGGACATGGTGGTCCCTCTCTTCACTGAGGCCAAACACCTGCTATAAATCACAGTCTCACACTACGGAATAGCTTCTCCAGAACAAAAGAAATGAACTCAGAAGACTAACAATCCCCAAGGAGATGAGTTTCATCACCCGAGTGAGTAAGGATCCAGTGAGGAGAGAAACAAGTGGATAGGGAAGGCCTGGAAATCTTTCCCTTCCAGAAATTTCTACCTTTGAGACACAACAGAGAGAATGGATCTCACTGGGGACAAGAGGCCACGGACGGGCCTCGGGCCTGCTGCCGAGGCCCTTGGGGGCAGAAGACCCTGGCCACGGGCCAGCCTTGCCACAAAGCCTCTCCGAGTCCCAGGGCACAGGTGACAAGCATCCTCAGTTCTGCGGCCGAGGACACATGCGCACAGAGCGGCTCTGAGGCCACGGAAGTGACACACAGCCAAGGTGTACGCGCCTGGGCCCGGCTGAATCTTCAAGAAGCGGTAGTCATGGCCCAGGAACCACGGCCACCAGAGCTCTGGCAGGAAAGGGAGAGATTCCATTTCCAGTAACCCCTCCCTCGAAGTTCCCTGTGACGCAGAGAAACCCTCCCTCAGGAAGACAGCCGGGGTGGCAAACAGGGGCTCCCTCAGGTGAGTCATTGGAGGGCAGATCCGACAGAGACCGTGAAGCTGAGGGCTCCTGGGGGGCTCACTCTGTTGAGTGTCTGGCTCTTGGTTTCAGCTCAGGTCATGACCTCGCTGTCTGTGAGCTCCAGCCCCGAGTCTGGCTCTGTGCTGACAGCGTGGAAGCTGCTTGGGATTCTCTCCCTCTTTCTCTCTGTCTCTCTCTCTGTGTGTCTAAAACACAAACAAACAAACAAATAAATGTACATTTAAAAAAGATATAGAGCCACCTGGGTGGCTCAGTCGGTTAAGCATCTGACTTTGATTCAGGTCATCATCTCACAGTTCATGAGTCTGAGCCCCGCGTCGGGCTCTGTGCTGACAGCTCAGAGCCTGGAGCTGCTTTGGATTCTGTGTCTCTCCCTGTCTCTGCCCCTCCCCTCGTACTCTGTCTCTCTAAAATAAAATGAACATTTTTTTAAAAAAAGAAATGAAGAAAAAACACATAATTATTGAATGAAAACAGATGGAATTTTTAAAAAGCAGGTGGATATGAAGAAGCACCAGTTAGAAATCTCAGAACTAAAACCGTAGCCACTGACATTTTTAAAAACTCAACAGATGGAATAAACGTCAGTGGAACATAAGACCACTTCTGTGGTTCGGAAGACAGTGCTAGGGGCTACGGGCCATGGGCGAGGGGCTACGGGCCACGGGCGAGGGGCTACGGGCCGTGGGTGAGGGTCTCCAGGCCACAGGCGAGGGGCTATGGGCTACGGGCCATGGGCTATGGGCTACGGGCCACGGGCGAGGGGCTACGGGCTATGGGCCATGGGCGGGGTCTCCAGGCCACAGGCGGGGCTACGGGCCACGGGCTATGGGTTACCGGGCCACGGGCGAGGGGCTACAGGCCACGGGCTATGGGCTACGGGCCACAGGCGAGGGGCCACGGGCCACGGGCCAGCTTTCCTTCCAATTTCATTCCCATTAGAGGCACACTTCACAGGCGATGAGGAGCAAGCAGGCCTATGAGTTAAATGCTGTTCCAATCAGAATTCCTGAAAGATTTAATACGGAATTTGACAAGCTGACCCTAATTGTTATTAGAGCAAAACTTAGGAATAGCAAAGAATAGCCGAAATCAGAGAGGGGGAAGGAGAGACGGTGGCGCCAGCGCCTCGGTGCCTGCCCTGCTCGGCAGCCACAGCAGGTGTCATGAGGGATGGGGACACGGACAGAACGAAGGCCCAGAAGCAGGCACATAGGCTTCCAGGGTGTTGACCTGTGGCAGAGCCCTGCAAATAAGTGAAGAAAGAAAGAACTAAAAAGTAACATTGAGGGGCGCCTGAGGGGGTCGGTCGGTTGAGCGTCCAATTTCAGCTCAGGTCATGATCTCACGGTTTGTGAGTTCGAGCCCTGCGTCGGGCTCTGTGCTGACAGCGTAGTGCCTGCTTTGGATCCTCTGCCTCTGACTCTGCCTCTCCCTGACTTGCGCTCTTTCAAAAATAAATAAGTGTTAAAAAAATAAAAAGTAATGTTAATATGACATCAAAAGCACAGACAACGAAAGGAAAAACAATGAATTACATCAAAGTAATCACTTTTGTGCATCAAAGGACACTACTAACAAAGCAAAGAGCCTACAAAATGGGAGACAGTATTTACAAATCACATATCTGATGAGCGATTAAGATCCAGAATATATAAAGGACTCTTACAACTCAACAGAAAACAAACAAAAAATTTCTTAATGGGCAGAGGACTTGAACAGACATTTCTCCGAAGACTACACACAAAACAAACACATGAGAAACACTCATCATCATTAGTCATCAGGGAAACGCAAATCAAAACCACAATGAGCTGCTGCTCCGCATCTGTCAGAACGACCAAAAGAAAAACGTTTCTGGAGAAAAGAGTAAGTGTTGATGAGGATGTGGGCTAACCGACGTCGTGCGCCATGGGAGGGAAGGTGTGACGCACGGCTGCTGCGGGAAACAGCCTATGGCCCCTCAAGCCTCAGACAGAACCCTGCGGCCCCTGCTCCACGCACGCCCAAGGCAACTGAGGGCAGGGACTCGCACGCATGGCTGTACACGCGTGTTCCCGGCAGCGCCGTTCACGCCAGCCGGCGATCAAAACATGCGCTGCACACCGTGAATACTCTTCAGCCGCCAAGGGGAATGAACGCGGGACACGCAGGTGGGCGTGGAAGCGTGATGCTCACCAGGTGCTGCGTGCCTGGGATGCGCGCGAGCGCCGGGGCAGCGAGGTCACGGGGACGGAAGACGGACGGGGGGGTCCATCACCACCGGGGACCCTTCATGCTGGGCAGGGGGACGCGGTTTTGGGTAGAGACGGCGTGAGGGCCACGCGGTGTCGTCAGGGTATTTGAGGCATCCGCGAGGCGCACTTACACAAGTACTTCCCTGACAAGTGTTACAGCATCTGCTTCACCATGAAAAATAACGCCGGGAAGGTCGGTTATGACAAAGTAACAGTCCTGCCTCAAGCTTTACTCGTACGGAAGGCCCGGGCGGACTAAAGCCATGAAAGTAAGAAGCAGATCGTTAAGGTTTTGGAAGTAAATACAGGAGAATATCTTTATGATCTCCGGAGGAGAACTTATTTTAAAATAAACAAAAACAGGACTCCTGCCCCAAAAAGATGAATAAATCTGACTCCGTTAAAGTGAACGGTTTCTGGGGCACCTGGGTGGCTTAGTCGTTAAGCGTCCGACTTTCGCTTGGGTCATGATCTCGCGGTTCATGGGTTCGAGCCCCGCGTCGGGCTCTGTGCTGACTGCCAGCTCGGAGCCTGGAGCCTGTTTCAGTCTGTGACTCCCTCTCTCTGATCCTCCCCTGCTCACGCTGTCTCTCTGTCTCTCCTAGAAATAAATAAAACATTAAAAAAAAATTTTTTTTTAAAGTGAACGGTTTCTGTGCAAGCATTGATTTCTTAGCTTTGACCAATGTACTGGGGCAACACGAGGTGACAACGGGGAAGCCCGGGCGGGGTAACAGCTCATTAAAAATAATCATTTCTGTGAATCAGAATAGGAAAAGATACTTAAAACACACCCAGCAAATGGTAATTACGTGGCCTGAAAGTGTTCCTACAAATGAGTTCAAAGCTGGACCTGATAGGAAGGTGGGCCACGTGGGAGCGGCGCTCACGAAACACAGATGCCCGTGTCGCGCGGCTCCGGGCCTCACCGCTGACCAGGAAGTGTGGGTGTAAACCAGGAAGAGGAATCTTTTCTCGTCCTTCAGAAACGCAAAACCGCCAGCTTCAAACACGGGAGTGCGCGCAAGGCGGGAAGGTCCGTGGCGGCCTCACGCAGGACGTGGACCCAGAGCCCGCCCCACCCGAGGAGTTGCCACCGGAGCACCTGCCTGAATGATCGGGAAGGTCAATGGAGGCGCCTGAACAGCCTGCCCAGATCAACAGCTCAGTAAACTGTGGGTCGGGGATGCCACGGGGATGTCACGTGGAATCTAAGATGAGTAGGTTAGAACACACGTACCAACTAAATAACTCCAGGGGGATTTTCAAAGCCAATGACCAGTAAATAACAGGCTGGCAGCAAAGAGGCCAGAGCCGCTCTGAGCCCCCAGCTGTGCGGACGGGTGGCCATGTGGACGGTAACCGCCAGCCCTGGGAACCACAATCATAAGCTTGAACTCTTCTGTTTCCACTTTTCACCACATTTCCCATCGGCCGGCTCTCTCCACCACTTGCACAACCAGCCCTCGCGTGGCCACTAAGCGTCCAGACCCCTGGCCCAGTCACAGGCTGGGGGAGGGCCACGCGGCCTTGAAGGGAGGTCCTCGGCTGGCCCCAGGCAGGTGGGTCACAGAACGAGAGCCCTGCGTGGTCGTTCTGAGCTGCCCAGCCTCTCGGCTTCGCCCCACGGCCTGCAGGCCTGGCTCCCCGGCTGTGGCCACGCACCCCGCGCCTCCGGCCCTTGCACATGCCCCGGCTCCCGCGCCCCCAGTGCGCCTCCCCTGCTGTGGCTCCAGCCAGGTCTCCTCCCCTGGAGGCAGAGACACCACCCCCCAGACCCCTGGCTCCACTGCCCAGCCTCACGGCACCAGGCCAGGGGTGGCTGTCTGCAGCCAGTGTTGGAGCGCCCTGGGGGCCCAGAAGATGGACGTGCGTCCGTCCACATTCCTGCCAGGCACCTGCTGCTTTTCCAGCATTAGAAGACAGGACAGCGGCTCTTGGGGGGCTCAGCCGGTAAAGTGTCTGACTTCGGCTCAGGTCATGATGTCTCGCTCGGTTCGTGGGTTCCAGCCCCGAGTCGGACTCTGTGCTGACAGCTCAGAGCCTGGAGCCTGTTTCAGATTCTGTGTCTCCCTCTCTCTGTGACCCTCCTCTGCTCACACTGTCTCTCTCTCTCTCTCTCAGAAATAATAAAACATTTTTTTAAAAAAGAAAAAAAAGAAGACAGGCCAGACAGACGATGTGTTTCCAGGCATAAGGAACTGGCCACAGAGAGGACGTGGCTGCTGGGAGGGCCACACAGCTCGCCGGGAGCAGGACCTGCCCTCAGACCCCACAGAAAGAGCACAGCCCTTGAGGTGGGACAGAGCCAGGATCTGAGGCGACCCTGCCCTGGAGGGGAATGCAGCCTTGTGGACGCTGATGCGCCGGCTCTCACCGGGTCGTCCTGGGGAGCTGGCTGACCACCAGGGCTCCTACATCTCGGTGGCGTCATCATGGGACGTGGGGATGGACGCGCCGCCTCTGGTCGGGCAGGAAGGGGCTGCCTGGCCCCCCGTGCCACGGAACACGTGGACTCCATTCCAGGCAGCTGTGAACAGAGTTCTGCTGGGTGGCCCCTGCCTGGGGGCTGCTCCCATGAGGGGCACCTCCTCCGAGCGGCTCATCGTCTGCAGCGTAAACACCCACCGTGGAGCATGTACCGGCTGGTGCGGGGCCCCCTTCCTCCCCGTTCCCGCCTCTGAACCGCATCCTCCGTGGGCCCCTTGGGAGGGTGGCTGTGACGCTTGCCGGTGGTGACGGGTATGGTGAGGGGCGCTGGCCTCCGGGGCCTGGGGAAAGCTCACTCAAAGGCAACCGTCAGATCCAGCTGCGGCCCCGGGCAGAGGGGGCAGGAGCGAGGCCAGCGGGGTGGACGGGCGGCCTTGGCCGTGAGGGAGATGTAAGCAAGCGGGACATCGGGAAGGAGGGACCCAGGTGCCCCCGGAAGAGCCGGAGTGTGGGCAGCAGGGCCAGCCGACCGGGGAGGGTCATCCTCGGAGACAGGATGTAACCTACGGACGACCAGAGCGACACCCTGTTGATGGAAGTCTGGCCTCAGAGCACATCTTCAACCTCCTGCCTCCCGGCACGCGTTTCTGGGGTCTCAGTCCCACGTCCCAGGCAGCGGGGTCGGCTGGGGCCAGTGGCCGGGGGCTCGTGGCTGGCCAGGCAGCCAGCTTCCGGAAGCTGTGTCTTAAGTGGGGACAGTGACGCTGGTCTGCGGCAGGGCTGCTGGGACGCTGGTCAGAAAGTGCACAGTCCCTTCCCGGCCGTTGAGAAAAGCGGACACACGATCTGTTTGGGGTGTGGGACGACGGGCTGAGGGCCCCCGCACGTCCCCGAAGTGCTGAAACCGACCTTGAGGGTCCCAAAATCAGTGCGCACGGCCCCTCCCTTTGGGCAGGGACAATGACTTTTCATCGGAAGCCGGTCACTGAGTCCCGTGGAAGCTGCAGACAGACACACGGGCAGCCTCAGCTCCTCGCAGACGGACGCCGGGACGCCGTGCTCTCTGTGGAAATGAACGTGCCCGCCCCAGGACCACCTCCCGCCCCCGGCCACCCCGCCCCGCTCCCCACTGCACCCGGCGTGTCACCCATTCAGGCGGTTTGTCTGCCCGTGTGCTGCCCGAGGGAGACCCTCCGCGGGCCCCCCCACACCCCGCCCTGGCAGAGACGCCCTTGACCAGAACAGGCTCAGGACGGGCTGGCGGGGGCACAGGAAGCACTGACCTCCGCCCGCCACTCCGCCCTGACCCCCTCCAGGGGCCGTGCCCACGAACACCCTGCAGGGCCGGAGTGCCCGGCGTAGACGGAGCAGCCGGTATGGACGACGGCATCCTGCGGTCAGAGCACCCCCGGCCCAGCCTGGAGCCACCAGGAGCTGGCAGGCAGGGCAGGCGGCGTCTCGTCTGGGCTGCCAAACCGGAGCCAGGGACACGCGGAAGCCGGGCGGGCGGGAGCTGGGGGGCAGGGCGGGCGCCTGGCTGCAGGACGCGGGGACAGATTGTGTTTTGGCAGCTGAGGGAAGGGCTGTCAGGAAGGGGGGGCACATGGCACACAGACTAATGATGTGTGATGCTTGCGGGCGCTTGGCTGGGACACCAGGTGAGAGGGACACGCGGGCACGCGTTCCCTGCCGCCCGGCCCAGGGCGCCGTGTGCACCGGCCGAGGGGAGAAACGTTCCCTAAGTCACCAGAGTGGGCGGCTTGTGTCCCGGCTTCGGGCATAGGTCACCTTTCCCGCAGGCCGGCCCGCCCTCCGTGTGGGGCTGTATCTGGGCCAACAGGGCCCGTTCTGTGGATCAGCCATCCTGTGGCCGGCCACCGGGCCCCAGGCGGGTGGGGGGGTGCCCTCCGTCCCAGCGTGGGGGCCCCTTAGCCCCCTGCGTGAAGAACGGGGCTGGGCACCAGGGACCGCCCTGCACACGGCCCTCTGGCGCCTCCCGGAGCAGTCTGGCTGCGTCCCTGTGTTGGGCACGTATCTGTCAAGAAGATTAGTTTCAATTTGCCATGAATGTTTTCAAACTCCTTCCTTATACATGAAAGTGTCACCACCTCGTCTCCGCCTCCGCCAAGCTGAATGGCAAGTGTGTAAGAGTGAGTTTTCTGTTTTCTGGGAAGATAAATAAATAACACTCACTTTACATAATCCCTTGGCCCAGGCCCGCGGCTGGTTCCTTGCAGCGAGATCCCCCGGTGCGCACGGGTGCCCTGCTGCCGTGTGTGCGCTCTAGTCTGGATCGCCCTTTAGGAAGCCCAGGCCGAAGCACAGACCTAACGCTTTGACTGCAATGTTCTGTTACGTTCTCAGAAGCTGGGCTCACAGGACAGGCGTGGACCTGCGCTTGGTCATATTATAAAAAGTAAATCCCTATCAAAACCTGTCCTTCTGTAGTGCAAAAATAAAGGGACAAAAGTGGACTGCCCACAGGTCCTACCCACCAAGCATACAGGCTGCGTGGCAGGGTCTCTAGGGTCCCACGTATGTGCCGCAGGCCTTCCCCACAGAACAGGAGACTTTCAGGAGCCGGGGACACAGCCACGCTTCCCAGGTGCGCCGGGGACAGAGCAGAGCGCGGCCACGCTTCCCCCCTGTGCTCAGGTCCACCCCCATTTTTACAGCCACTTCTTTATCAAGCAACCATTAACCATCAAAGAAGCTCTCTCCTTCACTGCCCTGTTCCTATGTCCAGCCACCCTCACCCCTGGAACATTCTGGAACATGGCTTGGGCAGTTCTTGCCTGGTTTACTCACTCTCCAAACTTTCTCTGGATGCACAGCCTCCAAACTGGATCTCCTGTCCCGCAGCCACCGTGGCCTCCCCACCCAGTCATGGCACCCTGCTTCCTGGCCTCCAGCTGCGTGGCAGTCGGCCCCACGCACACGTGAAGCCCCCTTAAGATGCACCCAGGGGTGACGCCGATGGGGAATCAGTCGTAGAGAAGCCCCAGAGACCAGAAAGCAGTTTTGATGCCACGCTGTTACTGGACTATCAAGGTTTGCTCCTGTTGCTGGTGATGTCGTGTGCTTTCGGGACATGGCCGCGTCAAAGCTTAAAAACTCACGCATCATAAGAAATCACTGAGGGGCACCTGGGGGTCTCAGTCGGCTTAGCGTCTGACTTTAGCTCAGGCCATGATCTCACAGTTCGTGGGTTCGAGCCCCACGTCGGGCTCTGTGCGACAGCTCAGAGCCTGGAGCTGCTTCAGATTCTGTGTCTCCCTCTCTCTCTGCCCCTCCCCCTCTCTCACTCTGTCTCTTTCAAAAATAAACATTAAGCAAAAAATGTTTTTAGAGAAATCACTGATTCGTTTAAAAGACCAGGAATCTGCAGTGTGAGCTGACACTGTCCTGTGTTATGCAGTCTCCCCGTCGAACCCCTCGCCCACTGGGCGTCACCACCGACTGGGGACGGCTCAGGTGAAAGAAAACACGCCCCCAAATTAATAGCTCTTGATTCCATAATTCTTCCTCACCTCCCCCAGCTTCGAGGTGATGTATTTATTGTCAGTTTCCCTGCAGAGCAGATGAATAAAGAACCCTGTGCCCATGCCGCAGACCCTTGGAAGACACCTCCGTGACACACACCGCATCAGACACTGGACACTGGGTGCGATGCTGGAGATTTATGAGTTGACACAGCGATCGGACCCCTCGTGTCCTTACTCAAGTCCCAGGAGACATTTTTTTAAAAGCCTGAAGATTGCCTCCTTCTAATGGCCAGTGCCCGCTCTATACGTTGGAGGCAGAAATGTTTTCCACTCTTGATTCCCAATCAGCACAAAACCATAATGTGATCCTGCAGAATTCAGAGGCTGGCAACGAGGTCAGGACACAAAGGTGTTTTAGAGACGGCAATGGGCCACTGCGGCCGCGTCCCTTGGCCCCCGGCCCCTCCCTCCACGGTTGCCAAGGAGACCAGGGCTCAGGCAGGTCCACCTTACCAGTAGGCATCTGTGGACTCAAATTTCCTTCCTTGTTTTCTTGCTTATTTCCTATTGATGTTTAATACAGGCTTAAAAAGTGTACATCATGTCAACTTAAATTTACTGACTTAATTTTTATGTCACCTACTTACCTACATAGCAACCTCTGCCCACCCACCTATACACGCCAGTTTTGTTCAAGGAGTTTAAGATGGCACACTGAACATCACTTTATCCTCTAAACACATATGGATATATGTCTACATTTTGTTTCAAACTCAGAGGAGAAATGCAAAGTTTTCAATACTGGCATGACTGAACTAGCTCAGAGTTTTTTCTGCTACAGTATTTTCTTAAATTAATTCAAGATGCTGATGAACTCCGGGTATGTAAGAAAACAGTATGTCTTTATGGAAAATTGGGTTTGAATGATATGTGCTACAGGCTGCAGCTATACATAATTACGTATCAAAATTAAATTCAAAAACTTGGTTTCAAAAGCTGGTTATGGAAACTTTGTTTCATCTTGTAACAGATCCAAGGTATTTTAAAACTGGTAACATCTTCATCAAAGCTGGAAAAGTATTTCGTAAAATTTACCATTAAAAACGTTAATAAAATAGAATTAGATGTTTTCTTAACATGTTAAGATACATCTACCTAAACCTAAAATATCAAGTGAAAACCAAGTAATAAGAAAATTTAGTAAGATATCAGAGTACAAAATTAAAGAAACCAACAACTTTATAAGGTATAATAGAAAATATGCACTTATTTAATAAGCCAACAAAGTATCAAGAATAAATTTAACAAAGTTAAGATCTACATGAGAAACACTTTATTTGAACAAGTGCATAGGAAGACCCGGTATTATAGGGTGTCAGTCCCCACTTATTTTATAAATCAGTGTATTAATGAATATTCAATTAATGAAAAAATAAAAATGGATTAAGGTTTTTCTGGATCTTTGTGGGTTTTTTTTTGTTTTTTATTGTTTGTTTTTGTTTTTGTGGGGAGAAGAGTGGGCAATCTCATCCTCATGTTTAAATAGAAAAAGAAACCAACAAAAATAGGTAGGAAAATCCTAAAAGAAAGGGTTACGAGTTCTGAAATCGTACAATGGTCTTAATGGTTAAAACAGTGCTGTGCTGGCTCATGAACAGACGTCCAGAACAACATAAAACCATAGAAAGTATAGGAAAACACAAAAATATGAGAGAAATTAGCATATAGTGCCTGGGACATTTCAGATTAGTAGTGAAAACATGACTGATGAATGGCATTAGGACAACTGAGTAGGTATCCAGACAATATATAATAAAGGATAAAAGCTACCCCATATCTCACATTGCACATCAAAATAAATTCCAAAAACGTCAAATACTTAAATGTTAAAAATAAAATAATAAAAGTCATAATAGAAATTATGGGCAAATTTATCACATTGTAGTTAAGGGAAAACTCTGCTAATTTAAGCTAAAAATCCAAATGCAGTAAAAGAAGGATTTATAAATTCAACCGAATAAAAACCAAACATCTGCATGAAAAACTTGCCATCACAAGATAGACAAGGAAAAATAAATACATCGTCTCCTATCACAACCTATGTCCTTAGTATATAGAGAGCTCCTAGAAACCAATATGAAAGACAAAGATTAGCAACCCAAAAGATAAATGGGAAATAACTTTAACTAGACAGTCCAGTGAAAAGAAAACACAGAAAGATGTTCAACCTTATGAATAATAGAAAACCTATTCAGTTGGCAAAATACTCAGTTAATGAGACTGTAGAAGTAAATTAAGAGAGTAAATTTTACAAACCATATGGACAAGAGTTTGGAAACAGCTATAAAATTACAAAGGCACATATCCTTTGAGTAATTTTTCTAGTAGGAATTGATTCTCATGATATGTGCAAAATGACATATACATAAGGCTTTTAGTCCAGAATTATTTATTGTAATAAAAGATCTGCAACAACTTAAGTGTGTATCAACAGGAAACATCCACACAATGCAATACTCTGCAGCTTTAAAAAACGGAAAAGTTCTCCATGTCCTAATATGCGAGATTCTCCAATACAGACTGTGAAGCACAGAAGCAAATGTAGTGTAGTAAGTACACTACTGCTTGTACGAAAAAACAGGGAGGGTGGAAGTGGGCACACATATTCACACTGGCTTCCGCGTGCATCAGCAAACTAAGTGTACATAATAGTCACAACTCATTTCCTTAACATATAAAAAGCTCCAATTCAAGCAATCAATAAGAAAGAGTTTTTTAAAGTTTTTATTTGTTTTGAGAGAGAGAGAGAGAGAGAAGGCGACGGGCCGAGAGAGAAAGAAGGTTCCCAAGCAGGCTCTGAGCACTCAGTGCAGAGCCCAGTGTGGGGCTTGATCTCGCAAATGGAGAGATCAGGACCTGAGCTGAAATCGAGTCAGACATTTAACCGACTGAGCCACTCAGGTGCCCCGATAAGGATTTTTTACACAGAAGAATGTATAGAAACTAGGCCGAGGAGGATGGGGATGGAAAGCAGACATTATACTGAATACGTTTTCATGCTTTTTATTTCTAAACCATGTGAATTATTACCCATTCAAAAATTTAAATTTAACAAATACATTTTAGGGAGTAAAATTATCTTTTTTATTTACAGAACGCTTGCTTTTATGTTTGAGCTTCCCATAATACATATTACTGTTTCCCAGCTGAACAGACTGCCATAGGCCTCACGGACCCATTATGTGAGCATGACAGACAGCAAAGAATTTAACTGAAATACTGTACGGCTTGTGTTTACTCACAAGGTCAATCCACATTAATAGTCTTTCCTTACAGTACGATTTTCCATTTTCTCTTTTTGTCTCTACTTTGCTAACTGTGGACTCTGCACAACCCCTTGGTCAGCTAGCTGCCTGGACTGTTTGGTCACATCCTGCTGAACCAGAACGACTCTCACCGTCCCCACAGCACCAAAGGCCGGTTCTGCACGGACAGGTGGAGTCCGGCATTTCCGGTACTGGAACTACAGCCAGATGGTTCGCCGGCTGTACAGTCAGAGAAGAGACCTCTGGGCACGTCAAACCCGG
This sequence comes from Proteles cristata cristata, assembly GCA_017311185.1. Taxonomy (NCBI): domain Eukaryota; kingdom Metazoa; phylum Chordata; class Mammalia; order Carnivora; family Hyaenidae; genus Proteles; species Proteles cristata. Next base: position 160,792 of record JAESUZ010001697.1, read on the forward strand.
CATCTGAGGAAATCGAGGGTCCGGCCCAGGGCAGGGGGGGACTGCAGACCTCGGCTGGGGGCACTGTCTCTCCTGCCACTCTGTCCCGGGTCCCAGCAGCGCCACTTCACCCCAGACATTCGCAGCTTGCCAGTCCTTTCCTGGAACCTGTCAGCGGCCAGCCAGGGGAAACACGGGAGCCGTCAATCAGACCCAGGGGAGTTTGGAAATTTGTGACATTCCCATGGAGGCTGAGGCTCCAAATCCCGCACTGCTGACAAAGCCACAGCCCAGTGGCCCATGTCCCCCTGGCGTTCAGATTCCTCCTTCTTCTTGGGACCCACAGGCCTCAGCCCAGCTCGGGGGCCCTGCTGACCACCCATCAGCCCACCGTGTCTCTCGGCCGGGGCTCGGCCCCTGGCCCGCTCGGTAGCTCTGTGACTCGGGTAGGTACCCATCCCCGTGAAGAGCGGCTGCCGCCTCGCTGAGTGATCTGCAGGCTGGTGATGACGACAGATATAAAGACAGATGACATCTAGAGAGGTCAGTGTCCCTACAGTCACGCCCCTCGGGCTCTGTCGCCATCTCACTCATCTCCATCCCAGACGGGCCCCTTGGGCCCCCGCCCTTTCTTGTGAAGTGTGCTGGGCGGGGCCCTGTCCCCGCTCCTGCCCGCTGGGCTCTGCCTCCTGCCAGCTCACCCTCGGCTGTGGCCTTGCGTCCCCGAGGCCCCAGCACACAGGGGCCTGGGCTGGGTGGGTCCTGTCTGGAGGGAGTAGTGGGGAGACGGGGCAAACGGGGGTGGGGTGGGGGGAGGAGCCAGGCCTCACGGCCACGAGTTCGCAGTAACACTGGGCGAAGCTGTCCCGTGCACTGCACCCAGAGGGACCCAGACCCACCGCCACGCGAAGACCCGGACGCAGCGCGCGCGAGAGGGCTGGTGGCGCCCCAGGGCCAGCTGGGCCGCCGGAGGACTCGCGGGCTGGGGCTCCCAGACGCCGGGCTACCCGGGGATTGCTCATTAGGCACCGGCAGAAGGCGGGGGAGTGCCATCGGGATGCGTGCCAAGCAGAACCTGGCACGCGGGGGGCCCTCGGCAGCAAGACGTGGGCTCAGAACCACAGGCAGGGGAGGGGCACGGGGCGTGGCTGGACCGCCGGCACCATCTGGACACGTCCCCACCATTTGTCTGCCGGCTGGATGTCGCACCTCCCGGGTCCCCGTGTGGGTGTCTGCGCCCATCACACCTTCTTCCTGCGCCTTCCCGATCTGCACAAACACCAGGCAAATGGGCTTCCCGCTGAGTCATCAGGTGCCCGGCCGTTCCCAGGCCGCCGCCTCCCCTGGGAGAGAACCGCCTGCTTCTCCCTCCTCTGGGAGGTGCGAAGGCAGGGCCGGGCCGGTGTGGCCGCCTCACGGCCCTGCTCACCTCCTCCCCGCTGCCAGCCCCGCTCGGCCCCGCTCCTCCCCAGAAGCCCCCCCCCACCATTCTGCCACTGAGTGTCTCACGCAGGGCCCCTCAAGTCCCTCCCAGCTGCCTGCCGTTCCGGCCGCTGCGCGCTCAGGCCGTCCTCACACGCCCCTCGTCCCAGGGACGCCCCCAGCTCTCTGGCCGCAAACCCCCTCCGCAGCACCGGGCCTCCGTGCCGAGCCCCATGGGGCCATGTGTGGTCCCTCCGCTCAGCCACCGCCACCACCGGGACCCCAGGCTGCTCAGCATCACGGCGCAGGTGCCAAGCCAACAGCATCCCGCTACCTCCCTGGACAACCCTCTCTTCCCCGGGTTCCCCTCCCCGCACCCCAGCTCGGTCCCCTGCTGTGCTCCGTCGGCTTTTCAGGGTCTCCCCAGGGCCCCTCTTCTCTCCCCCTCACAACACACACCCCACGTCCAAGCCGAGAGGCGACGGCCACGAGACAGACTCACGGCCTGCGTCACCAACACAGAGAGGAACCCCGAGCGCCGCGGTGGCCCCGGATCTCAGCGCACACCTCCCCGCCGCCTGTGGAGGACGACGAGCCGGCCTCCGTCCCCGGCCCCCGGCCCCAGCCCTCCGTCCCCGGCCTCCGTCCCGGCCTCCGTCCCGGCCTCCGTCCCAGCCCTCCGTCTGCCTCTGCGTTAGGCGGGGGTCTTGTTTCCGTGCTCAGGGGTCCCTCGGCCTCCCCCGCGGAACATCGTGCCCACAGTGACGGGTTCTGTCCGTTTCCATGTAACCCGCATCCAAGCCAGACACGTCTGAACTGTTGGCTAGGGAGGGAGGGAAGGAAACGGGAACACAGCCCCAGCAGGGAGCGGCCCTGCACGCCCCCGACCAGGGACGCGGCCTCCGGAAGGGGGGCCCCAGATCCCTCAGCCCCTTAGTCCCGGGCGTCCCTAGGGCCTGAAGCCCGATGGCAACGGGTGCTGGTGGGCGGGAGCAGGGAGAGGCCTTCCTGCCTGCAGGGCCTCAGCTCTCAGACCCCCCCTCACCTCTCAGCCCCTCCCCCCTCACCTCTCAGCCCCCCCCACCTCTCAGACCCTCCCTCCTTACCTCTCAGCCCCCCCCACCTCTCAGACCCTCCCTCCTCATCTGTCAGACCCTCCTTTCTCACCTCTCAGCCCCTCCTTTCTCACCTCTCAGACCCTCCCCTCACCTCTCAGGCCCTCCATCCTCACCCCTCCTGGTCGCCAAGGGGATCTGTTTCTGGATGACATGCCTCAGGACGACCATCTGCAAAGTGTCCCACCGTGGCATCTAGAGGCCATATGTAGGGCGAAGCACCACGTGCGGGGGGCAGGAGGTGGCCCAGCATGGCATTCCTGCCGGGAGAGGACGCCTGGAAAGGGCCAGCTACCTTCCCCAGCTTCTCCTTTCCAGCACATTCTCTGAGCCTTAGTTCCTCGCCCTGAAATGGAGCTAACAAACCATCTGGCTCCAGACTCTACACAGACGTGAGCCCTTAATGACGGCCACGCAGTCTGGAAAGGAGCGGGCTCGCCCGCCAGGGCGGTATTCAGTATTTATGATGAGAAGTCTGTGCCTGCTGGCTTCACAAACTGAGTTTACGACTGAGTTTTGAACCTAACATTAAATACTCTTGTTGTAAAGTAAGTAGATGACGTTCTGGAGGACCTTCCTGTCTGCACGCAGGGCCCTGTGTGGATAAACCTGAGATCTGACCATACAGCCTCCGTAAGCAGTCCTGAGGTCATCGGTGTTGCCCCTTCCCACGGCCCCGGGGGACACGGCAGGAGAAGGCAGCCCAGTGTTCTAGAAGGCAGCATGCAGGCCATGGCCACGCAGAGGGCCGGAGCCCTGGCAGCCGTGTGGGCAGCTTGCGGTAACAGCCAGGTGGGAACTGGTGTCTGCACGCACAATAACCACCTGTCCGAACACAGTCCCCAGTGAATCCACCCCTGCACGCCCTCCTCCAGGGGAGATCCAGCCCGTCCTTAAACAGAGAGCTCCCCCTGCCCCACCACAGATGGCTCGGACCACCACTGCTCTGCCCTCCGACTCAGGAAGGGCTGTGCTCCCCTCCTCGCCCCTCGTCAGTAAGTGGATAAGTCAGTCAGTGAACCCGTGGTGAGTCCCGCATTGACCAGGTGTGGGTACTGCGGGCCCTGTCCCTCAACCCGGCCTGGTGGCTGGCATGACACCTTCCCCCCTCCTTGTGTGAGCAGTGAAGGGGTGGACATGTCCCCTCGTGTGTGAGCAGTGCTGGGGACAGAGGGACTCATCCCTCCCTGTGTGAGGAGTGACGAGGAGGGACACATCCCCTTGTGTGTGAGCAGTGGAGACACGTCCCCTCATGTGTGAGAAGCACTGGGGACAGAGGGACACATCGCCCCCGCCGTGTGTGAGCAGTGACTGGGGGCGGGGGGACACGTGTCACTTGGCCCCGGTCACAGACGCTCACCTCTGGGGTGGCCACAGCCAGCCACAGCGAGGAGGTCTCACTGCTGTTCCTTTGCTAAATGGCGCCACCATGCGTGTCCTGGAGGAAATGCAGGCACCGTCCCTATGGTGTCTGCGCTGCTCTGGGAAACCCGAAGTCTGTTCCTGGGAGTAGCTTTCCAACCAACTCTCTAAAGAGCAAAACAAAGGTCACCAAAACACGGCCACCCGCATTTGCGCAGACAACCCCCCTCTGGGTGGGGTCTTGGGCCCCAGGGGGCCTGCCCTGAGCCTGGAAGTGGGGGAGCACCCCGTGAGCAGTGGGAGGAGGGGGGCCACCTGCTCTGAGCTGGGGGGAAGGTGGGGAGCCAGGGAGGGGTGCCCCTGCCTAAGCCGGGTCTGCCTGCCCTGGAGGTGGGGGCACCCGGTGAGCAACTGGGGGAGGATGCCCCTGCCGTGAGGCGGGGGGATGGGGAGTGGGAGGGATGGAGATGCCCCTGTCCTGAGCCAGGGGGGCATCCCTTTGAGGAGGGAGGGGGGAGGGGGAGGACACCCCTGAGGTGAGCTTGGGGGGGTAAGGGGAGGGGATGCCCTTGCCCTGAGCTGTGAGGGCATCCCTATGAGCAGTGGGGGGGAGGACGCCCCTGTGGTCAGCAGATGGGGGGACACCCCTGCTGTGAGCAGGTGAGGGAGACGCCCCTGTCATCAGCCCTGGGGGCACCTGTGGCGAGTGAGCAGACAGGCCTCTGTCCACAGCCCATGAGCTGCTTCAAGTCACACTCAAAGAGTACTCCTCGGACTGACCCCAAGTCACTTTTCACCTCTAACCTGACGCAGGGGATGCGTTTACCTGACCCGGCCGCTGGGGAGGGCAAGCCATGCTGAGAGCCAAGTCCCCCGTGGCGGAGCAGAAGTCCATCTCTATGGGGACGGGGACTGCAGCCGGCCAGCTGGCCCGTGTGACGGCATCCCTCAGCAAGTCAAAGCGAGAGGGCATCTGCCCTTTGCCGGTGAACTCTACATGACTTCGGCTGGGACGGGCCCCCACAGAGATGGGTGACATCATCCCGTGGCTGAGCCTGCAGGAAGGCGGTGGTGCATCGGTACCAGGGAGTGTGCCCCCGAGGGTCAGCAGGGCCTCCCTGAGGCACGGAGACGGCACCAGCCACCCCACCCAGCACCTGCCCCGAAAGCCCCCACGCTACTCCATCTGGGAGGCACGCACTGGGTCTCAGGGCTCCCAGGACCATGTGGGGGACACCCTCACGGAGGCTGGCTTCTTGCTACACGTTCTCAAGGGGAGACACTCTTCCCACCGTTGAGCCCAGGCCACGCGAGCCGAGTGTCCGGGGCTGGCTGCGTCACTCTTGAGGCCCAGAACAAAATGAAAATCCAGGCGGAAAGCTGGGAAGCCTTTTCCTTTCCTCCATGGTCTCTTTTAGGGGCTGGGTCGAGTCCCCGAAACCTGTGTGTCTGAACTCCCAGACCTCAGAATGTGCCTGTATGTGGCGGTGGGGCTTTTAACAAGGTGATTGGGTTAAGACAAGGTCTTCAGGTTGAAGACACGATGGACACCTACCGCCAGGGGCTCCAGGTAAGCAGAGAGCCCCCCACAGTATGTGCGGGCCCATCCGTCAGGTGAAGGCCTGCACACCCACACGCAGATTCCACACGGGGAAAGGCCTTCTCTCCGTGGCTGGAACACGAGGTCTTGCCCCGGTGTCCAGCCTGCCCTGCAGACTTCAGGCGAGCCAGCGTCCAAGCCCCGTGAGCCGATCTCCAATTCCTTACGAGAGGCCAGACCCACCCAGGGTTCCGTGGGCCCTGTTTCTCTGGAGAGCCCTGGCTGGTACTCCCGCTGCCAAGGCCTGGGGCTCGGCCGCGGCCGCACGCTGTCACCACGGAACGTGCCCTGCTTGCGGGTTCCGGGGATGAAGACCTGGAGGTCACGGCCAGGGCGGGACGGTGTGCTGCCCCTGCAGCCCATGAAGGAAGCAGGCTATGCGAGCTTCCTTGTCTGTGTCTCTAAGAACACTGGTGGGGTTCTTTCGTTTTCTTTTTGTGTTTGAAGCAAATACTGGTTCCGACTGAAAGCATCCAGCCTGTCACACGAAACGTGTCTGCCTCGATTCAGCGATGCAGGCTGTGTTTCCAGGAGCCCTTCCACTTCGTCGAGGTCGTCAAGGCCGTGGCGTGAGTGCGCACGGCAGTCCCCTAACCACCCCGCAGCTGTAGCGTTTCCTCCTCCCTCAGGACGCATTTGGGTCCTCTCTCCTTTCTTGGTAAGGTTACTAAAGTTTTGTCAATTTTGTTTATATTTAAAAAAAAAAAACCCAACTTCTAATTTCACTGTTTCTATGTCATCTCAGTCTCTCATTTATCCGCTTTTTTCTGTATCATTTCCTGCATTCTGCTAAGTTTAGATTTAGCCTGTTCTTTGGTTCCTTGGATGTAAAGTGAGGGTGTTTACAGATGTTGTTTCTTAATGCAGGCGTTTATCACTATCAACTTCCCTTCGAAACGGCTTTTGCGCTTTTTGCAAGTTTGGGTACGATGTGTTTCCGTTTGTTTGTCTCAAGATATTGAGACAACTTTCGGATTCCCTTTTTGACATCTTCTTTATTGTTCAGGAGAGTCTCAACGTCCACAGATTTTTTTGAGTTCCCCAGGTCTCCTGTTATGCATTTCTAGTTCCTCACCATTCTGACTGGAAAAGGTACTTGGTGTGATTTCACTCTTCTTAAATGCGTTGAGACTTGCTCTGTGGCCCATACAAGCTGGAGAGTGCTACATGGACACTCAGCAATATGCATTCTGCTGTGGTTGGAAGACATGTTTCCCGTTAGGTCGATTGGTCTGTTACCAAGTCAGCGGTTTCCTTATTGGTTTTGTCCGGACGATGCACCCGTTGTTGAAATGGGTACTGAAGTCCGCTGACACTTCCTTTTCCTTTCCTTCCTATTGCCGTCTTCCTTTTGTTCTCTCAACATTTGCTTTAGGTATTTAGATGTTCCCGTGTTGGGCACATACGTATTGACAATTATTAAACCCTCTTGATGAATCGACCCTGTTATCACGATATGATGACCTTTTTTGTCCCTTGTGACAGCTTTTATCTTAAAGTCTATCTTGTCTGATAGGAGTACACCCAGCCCTGCTCTGCTTTGGTTCTGTGTGCAGGAAAACCTTTCTCCGCTCCCTCACTTTCAGCCTGTGTATGTCCTTACAGCAGCTAACATGAGTCTCTTGTAGGCAGCATGTTGTTGGGTCTCGGTGTCTGCTTTTTTTAAAATCCGTTCAGTCTTTCTGTATCTTTTGATTAGAAAATTTAATCCACTTACATTTAAAGTAACTAATGGTAGGTAAGGACTCAGTACTGCCATTTTGTTCACTGTTTTCTGATGATTCTGTAGTACTTCCATTCCTTTCCTCCTTTCTCACGGTCTTCCTTTGTGACCTGTTGTGTGTGTGTGTGTGTGTGTGTGTGTGTGTGTGTGTGTGTGTGTGTGGCCTAACTTGATCTTTTCTCTGCAACTTTTGTGAGTCTACTAGAGAGGATTTCTTTATGGTAACCATGAGACTTACAGAAAGTGGCCGATAGTTATAATAGTCTTTTAAGCTGATAACAACTTCAATCATTCAATCATACACAGTTCTTCACTTTTCTCCCCATTTTATGCTATTGATGTCACATTTTGCATCTTGTAAATCCTCTATCCATTAACAAATTATTGTAGCTATAGTTATTTTTATTATTCTGTCTTTTAACTTTTATACCAGAGCTAAGTGATTCATACTCCACTGTTACCTATTACAGGAATCTGAATTTACTACAAATTTACTGTTACCAGCGAGTTTTTTAAGTTGTGGTTTTAACAGTTTCCAAATGAAGAACTCCCTTCAGTATTTCTTGTAAAGTAGAGCTAGTGATGATGAACCCTTCTGCTTTTGTCTGTCTGGGCAGACCTTTATTTCTTCTTCATTTCCAAGCAGAGCCTTCTTGGTTCACGGTTTTTACTTGCAGCACTTTGGGACAAGGATCTCCTTCAGAATCTGCAGTTGGGTCTGCACACGGCAGCCTGTTACCAGGTGTGCAGACCAGTGTGTTTCCCACGAGGCCCTGGGCAGGCAGGACCTGCTCCAGATGGCAGCTGAGGGGGCTTACAGCCAAGTCGCAGGGCTAACCCAGGCCCATGGCCAGGACAGAGGTCTGCGGGATCACTGCTAGGGGCACAGACAGGTGTGCTTCCTGCTGAGTCCCTGGGCAGGTGGGACCGCTCCCAGACCATAGCTGAAAGGGGCTTCAGGCTCCACAATCCGCCAGAAGTCAGTGGGCCTGCCTCCAGGGGCACAGAGGAGCAGTGACATACCTGCCTTGTACCCACTGTGAGCCTCACTGGACCCCCACACATCACGGGTCCACTGGCATACTTTGTCGCTGGGGCGTCAGGAACACTGTATGTGGACGAGGCAGCAAGGAATGTAGACAGGTACCTCCTCTGTTCACACAGAGCCCATGGCCCCACCAGACTTCACTTACAAAATTCAAGTTCAAAATAAAACTAAGAAGATGACACCACAGAGCAGCAAGCCCAGTCAGTCCTCTTGAGCACACGGGACTACGCAGTCTCTCTGCGGAGAGGCCAGCTCTGTGTGTCCTTTGTCACACTGCCTTATCAGAGGTCACCTGTGAAGGAACTAAGGACATAGCTTCTCAGGGCTCCCATCTCCCCACCAGGGGTGGTCTGAGACCTCAGGTCCTCTCCCCTAGACAGCCTTCCACACACAAGCCTCTCTCAGATCAGCAACATCTCTTAGACCTCTGGATTCTCATCTAAGGAGCACGAGGGGAACACAGAGTCAGGGTCCCTGGGACAGACACAACGGGGGTCTAAGGAGCATGAGGGAAACACGGAGTCGGGGTCCCCGGGACAGACACAGCCAATAAGGAACCTGATGATGGGTGCTGGCGGATCTATCTGGGGGAGGGCGGGGACTGATACTCCAGCGCAAGTAAGTGGCTTCCTTCTGAGCGCAGCACTCGACCTGGGTGACCGTGGGGCCTCCGCAGGTGGTCCCACAGCCAGCCTCATGCTGGGACACTCAGTGGGAGTGTGGCTTGGGGGCAGCGGGCAGATGCGGGAAAGGCCCCCAGCACACGCGACCCCTCCAGACCACCTTGACCCGGTGACGGTGTCTTTCTTTCACACCCTATCTCCAGTCCGCATGAATCTGCTGAAATCCTGTTTCCCCAAACCACCCCAAGTCGCCCCAAAGGGAACATCAGCATCCAGCTCGGCACTCACTCGACGTCACTTGCACTGCGGACACCCCTTCTGCCCCTCCATCACCGGACTCAGCCGGAGAGGAATGTGCTTGTTTACAGCCTCAGGTGCCGCCGGCCTGTACGGGGAAGGACCTAGAGCGTCAGGTCCTGGAAGGACCGAAGACTAAGAGGGCGTGGGCGTGGCTGCTGGCGTGGGCTGCTGGGTCCCAGCACCAGGCGGGTGACCAGGCCTGCAGAGACCTGTGGTGGCAGCTGGCTAACATGGTGCTCCCAGGCAGGAATATGCAGGCAGTCCCTGACGTCCCCCTCGGTCTGGTGGACAGAGGTCCCTACAGTCACGCAACAGAGGGACCCCCTCCCCTCCAAATCCAACTCCCAGGACGGAGCCAGTTCACAGGCCCAGAACCCCTCTCCCCGGGGACGGCGGGGCCCCCCGGCCCCCAAGGTCCAGGCCGTGTGCAGGGCAAGCCCAGGGCCTGGCCTCTGTCCTCCCAGGTGGTGAAACCAGAAGCGAGACAGCTCCGGTGGGAAGGGCTGGCCTGCACCGCGGCCTCCGAGGCGGCCGCCGGCCCCGGCGAGCAGCCAAGGGTTGTCGCACGTTCAGTCGGGTCACAAGCCCCGCTGCAGACGCTGCCCCAGATGTAGCTGCTTCAGATCAAAGCCACGTGTGGCCTCTGCCGCTGTGGCCCCTCCTGTCTGCCTGCTACCAAACCTGTCGCGGTCTGTGTTCACCTGCGGGGCAGAGCAGCACACCCCCAGGGGCCTGCGTGCGGGCTGGTCACTGCTCCGGTTCTTCAGTACATGCCGGCGCCCGGGGCCGCCCCGTGGGCGACGTGTGTGGACGGGACATGGACGACACCCCAGACGTGACAGCCGAAGGGGGTTGGGGCACAAACCGACGAGAACACAGGGACTGCGGCCTTGCAGGTCCCAGGGGCCCAGGGCCAGGGAGTGCTCCAGTTTCGCCGGCCGCCCCTGCAAAAGAGGCAAGTTCCAGGGAGCCTCTTCTGGGCTCCGGAAGCAACACTTGGCTTTGCTGTTCTGACGTCAAACGAACCCATCAAACTGCCAGCTTTGCAGGAGGTCGGGAATAGGAAACTCTCTACGGCAGGTGGACGTGAGAGCTGCTGTCTCCTCCGACCGCGGCGCCGACGGGGTCCCGCGGTGGGCCGGGCCGCAGTGATTATTCTGCAGGCAACCGTTCTTCCGGAGCCTGGGACAGACCCAGACTGCACTTTGCCACAGAGCTGGTCAGAGCACTATTTGACCCTTTGTGTCATTAGGCCGGACAGCTGCTGGGGTGCTTCACCACAAGACTGCAGTGAGACATGTGCGTGAGTGCGCACACGTGCGCGCGCACACACACACACACAGGCTCGAACGTGTCCCTGGGCACAGACTGCACATGCACCTACGCACCTGCAATGGGTTGCATCGGGTCCCCACAGTCTCCCAGTTTCCGACGCCTGATGGAAGAAGGTCCTGCTTGACCGCTAAGCAGGAACACTGACATCACCTAAAGATGAAAGCTAGAGCACCACGGCCTCCAGGGTGACCCTAAAGGAGGATGGCCAGGTGTCCCAGGGTGAAGGCGGCCTTAGAGAACAATTATCTGCAGAGTAATTACCCGGGACGCTAGGTGCCTGTGCCGGGGACGCAGTTGTCCATGTTACCTGGACAGAGTGGCGGCCAGGAGGACGAAGCTACGGGAAAGCAGCGGCAACGAGAAAGCTTGGCCAGACAGTCAGCAAAGGCGTAAGACTGGAAATCGGTGGCAAGTGGCATGTAAGCTGTGCACGAGGACTGAGGAAGACAGAAGCGGTCAGGCATCCTGGAAAGGGCCGTGTGCAGGTCGTATCCCACGTGGGTGCCCACCACTGGCGTCCAGCGCCACGACGGCCTGTCTGTGGACACCAGCGACTGTTCTTTGTCAACGGGCTCAGAAAGCCTTCCTTGCTGCAGTGGTTGTAACAGCACCACCTCTAAGCCGTCCAGCAAGGAGCCCGTGGGCCACACTGGCCCCAGCAGCCAGCTGGAGAACGTGGCGGAGGGAGGACGGGTCTGTGCTGGCTGGCGGCAATGCCTTGTGGGGCCCCGGTCCCCCCAGATGAGCCTCATGCCCCGAGCTGTCACTCAGCCCACAGCGTGGTCTCACTGGCAGAACCTGGGTGGAGGAAGCACGGAGGGCGGCAACGGCTCCTCTAATCGCAGGAGCCACTAGCTCATCTCGCAGCTTGGGACTGTTGGCTTGAAGGTTCCTACGAGAAGCTTCCGCAGACAGACACGAGTACCCCACCGGCCGGCGGCTGAGAGGCCACTGGCTGCCCTGGACGCTTCACGCGATGAACAAAAACACCAACAAGGGTTGGCCGTGACGGTGGGGTGGCTGCTCCCCATGCGCCTGGGGACAGCCCTGCTGCCAGACGGGGCAGGGAGGGGTGTGTCTGGAGTTCAGGGGCCACCTGGGGGCCACCTGGTGTCCCCACGTCAGGGATCAGAGCCAGGGAAAACTAGCTGGCAAAACCAGAAAGACGTGAGAAGCCTTCCGGGAAAGCAGCCCGAGTCACCCTACCAGGTGCGTGGCTGAGGGCAGAGGAACATGGAGGGTGCTGGAGAAAAGCGGGTCTTTAGTACCAACTTCTGCAGGCCACCAGGTGCACAGGAGCCCCACCTGTTTCTTCACGGGTTTGGTAAACGTATCAGTTCTCTTATTTCCCCTTTTCCTCTCCAGCTCCAGCACCAGCAGGGGTAGGAGTGGTCACTCCTGTAAATCATCACTCAGAGTCTGGCCAAGGGAGGCTGTGACCACGCTCCAAAGAGCACATCCCAGGAGCAGAAACGGACGTGAGGTCCACGCTTGCACACGTCCACACCACAGGGGCAGAAGCTCGGTGCTCTGTCTTCACCCAGGAGTTCAATTTAACAAGGATGTGACGGGAGTACTGACTTAGTGAAGGGAAGGATGGAATGTGCCAGAACGTCTCGCCCCACAGCACCACCCCCTCCCTTCAGGGTCTCCCTGGCACTGCTCTCAGACAGCAAAGAAGCCAGAAATGCACGTTCCGGGTGTCCTTCCTTGGAGGGCTGTGGGTTAGAACCCGCCGGCCGGGTCTGGAAGGCGGAGAGGAGGCCACAGTTCACTGTGCACGACCCACTGCACACGCAGACCTGGGACAGCCCCGTGGGGGTCCTGACAGCCGCCGGCTTTGCAGCTGCCACCTGAGAGAGAGTGGGGCTTCCCGGATGGTCAGACGGCTGCAGCGGCACAGGGCACACTGGGAAGCGCAGACCCTGGCTCTCTGAGCTGCACTGGGGCAGCTGCACCCTGCCCCTCACCCCTCCAGCTCTCCCCACGCCTGCAGGACTCTCCTTACCCGGGCACGTGCCCGGGCTCCTGCTCTCCCAGCCACGCGCTGCCCGGCAGGCCTGCTGCCCGGCGCCCACATCTGCCCGACACCCATGTCTGCCTGGCACCCCTCCTAGGAGCGGCTCCTCCCGACCCTGCCCATGGGACCTGGATCGTCTGACCTCACTCCGTGCTCCAGGGATGAGGCCGGAGCAGCCCAAGCTCGCTTTGTGTCCCGGTGGTTGCTGGGGACTGGACAACTACACAGCCCGGCCAGTGAGTGCAGGGGGCAGGGTCCTGGCCCCAGTGACAGTTTCCGAGAGTTCTCTGGTGACAGGTGGCTGAAAGGCTCACCCGCCCCGGGCACTGTGTCATGCTGGGGGCACCGCAGGGCTGCGGCCACTTGGCTGCTGGAGGGGCCCAGCCTGGGGCTCACACCGACTCAGAACAGCAGCGAGCTGCAGAGAAACGGAGCTTGATCCCTGACCAGAGAGAGAGTGGACTCTGCCCTACCTTTGGATTTTTCAATTTCCATGCAGCCTGTGCGGACTGGGTTTCTGGATGTAGCCAAAAGCATCATGACCTCTAAGTGCATTCACAAAGCTCCTTTACTCGTGGGCTTCCTGGCTAAATGTACTAACATTTGTTTCTTCTCACTAAACGTCCAAATCTTCGACAGAGCTGCCCGCGTGAGAGCGATCGTCTCTCTCCACTTGTTCCTCTCTGCGCTGGTGAAAACCCCCAGGTTCTCCACGTACCGCAAGAGCGACTTTAGGAACCTGTTTTAACAAAAAGAAATGTATTTATTCTATCGTGAAACGGCCCAAAGATTTAACTGTGCTCTCTTCCTTCTGGAATTCACACTGTCCTGAATTTCTGTCTGCAAATTCGAGAGAGAGCAGCACATGCCGAACGGAAACAGAACACAGGTGGGAGGGAGACGCTGGGAGCCCCACTGCAGAGGCGGCTGGACTCCGAGGGGTCCACACCTGCTGCCTTTTCTCACTTACTGTCAGCCAAGTGAGACGGGTTAGGAGACAGATCTAGGTTCCAGAAGGGGTGTGAGAGACCTGGGGATTAGGCGCCACGTGACGCACACACAGGCACAGAACGGGGACAGACGAGCCCCGGGCCCCGCGTGTGGGCTGCTCGTGGTCCCGGCTCCCCCGCGCCCGGCGCCCGCGATGCCTCCTGAGGTCCTGCAGCTGCCGCCTCACGGGCCACCTTCCGCTCTGGCAGCACCGCTCACAGCAGTTGACCAAACCGACCATGTCCTTCCTCTCCGACTGGAGAGAACTGGTCACGCTTGTATTGTCCAAGTTCTCTCCAGTCGGCCAAGTAGTCTACGATGTTCTCCGAAGTCTAACTCCAACTATTTTCAAAGTTAAAATAGTGATACAATAAAAATCCACATCCGGAGAGTGATGCTCAGCTGGGGAGGATGTGTATCTGGCAACGTCTACACCACTGGACGCCGTCCCAGGACTCTGCTCCCGCCCGGCGTGCCCACGGAGCCATGGCAGAGGCCCCCCAGCCCGGAGCGTCCGCAGTGCTGAGCAGGGGGCCTCACCTGAAGCCACCAGTCATTAACGTTCTGCAACTTTGCTGCCCTTGTTTCCACGTAGGTTCCACGCTTCTTTAAGAAAATGTCGGTCACGTGTTCATGTACATTTATTTATTTATTTTGAGAGAGACAGAGAGACAACACAAGCCGAGGAGGGGCAGAGAGAGAGAAGAGAACTGAGGATCCGAAGCAGGCACAGACAGCACACTGTCAGCCCAGAGCCCAACAGGGGACTCGAACTCACGGACCATGAGATCATGGCCTGAGCTAAGGTCGGATGCTCAACTGACTGAGCCACTCAGGCACCCCTCATATTCACTCAAACGTGAGGTATGTGCTACCTGCAGAGTGTCAGCAATATCACCCTGGGTCTGTCACCACACAGAGGAATTCTGAAAGCACTCACAAGCGCGTCATAAGTTTTCTGAAATGAGCTTACACGGTATTAGTTTAAAAGGTTCACAAACTTGCACGAAAAATCCACAGAGAAAAACAGCAAAGAGCCAACCAAGACTCTGGGGTTTTAAAAACAGTATATGAAAAAAATAAAAATAAAAACCCACAGAAGTGAAAATTACTTAAAATTACCAAAACATAATTCCACTTCTTGTAGATAGGTCATACTTACTTTAGATACTGTTGATATTCGTACGTAGTTTTTCCACAAACCACATGAATGTTGACCAATTCCAGTGCAATCAGCAGTAAAATCAGGTAAAGCACAGGAGACAGAAGCTTAATACTAAAAACAGATACTGAACAGTTAAAATTTGACAAATGTAAGTACTTTCCACTTTCATTAGTGAAAACACTTTTTCAATACTGTTTTCAAGTGGACTGAAATTCATACTTCTCAAATGGAGGAAGTGGAAATGCCACTGTGGACGTTTCCCTGTGGCCCCCACCCCCCACCCCTGCCCCCTCACAGGAGCGACAGCTAAGGTGGGTCTCCCAGCAGACGGTGGCCCGGAGTGGGCATGCTGGCGGGCTCCACAGCCTGTGATGCCACTGGCTCGGGGTCTCTGGGCCGCCGGCCAGCATCCTTCTTACATTTGATGTTTGGCAAAGGACACTCACAGGAAGAAATACACATGTGGCTTTAACATAAACACATGTTCAATGTCTCCAGGACTCAAAGATCCCAGAATCAAAGTAAGATACTATCTCACCCATGAAACCAGGAGAGTTTATCAAACACACCATCTGGGGAAGGATGTAACGTAAGAGTCATTTTATAGACTGCTGGTAGGAGTGTAACTGCATGTTACCTTTCAGAAACAGCCAAGGAACACCTGCTAAAAGCTTTACAGATACAAATACCACTCAACCCAAAACTCTAGGAATTTGTCCGAAATCGTAATTTCTCAGGGATGTAGCACATCCTGAAATACACACAGGTGAAGAAACCAAAAGGCAAGCGCACCCAGGTTAACCTGCTGTTAATATTTAAATATGCTAAATATTCCTTTGGGTTGCTAATACCCATATTCTCATAAAGTAACATGTGCCAGAACCTTCTCTGAAGTAAGCTTCAGAACCACATCCCATGAGAACTCCTGCCCAACAGGGACCCAGCATGGCGAGCCACACACCTACTCAGCATGTGCAGATACGTCTGTCTCTGCCGGGAGCGCAGCCTCCGTTCCACCCACTGCTGCTGTCTCCGCTCCGCGGAGGCGGCGACCTGGCTGGACACACGGGCGCAGTGCGTGCTGATGTTTCGGAGCAGAGTGAGCACTTCCAGAACGGTTCTGGGACAGAAGAGAGTTGGGACGGGGGTGCCACAGAGTTCACGGATCACCTGGGGCCACCTGGGGATTAGAGCGCAAGTTCTCAGGGCACGTGTTCACCGCCCAGGCTCCCTGGAAGGTCGGCTTCCATTGAGTGTGGCCAGGTGTGCGCTGTGCTCAGGCCAACGTGACGCACGGCAGGCGACACGCATGCTGGACCGTGGGGGACAGAGTGCACAGGGCGATCTCAGCACAACGTGCTCGCACAAGCCCAGCGAGGCGCACCTCCTCGCTCCCCTGGCACCGCAGTGGGGTCTACCGCTGCCACAGGCCCGCCACGTCGGAGACACGGACAACGGCGGAATCTGACCGCAATTTAACAACTCTCAGACACTCACTTCCCCACGGGAAGGCTGTCCCCGTCACTGGCGACGCGGAGATTCTCAGGCAGGTGGTGACACAGCTCAGACACGATTTCTGTAACTAAAGAGTTGCAGGCATCTGTCTCAGAATGACCTAACCTGAAAGACAAAACATTTAAAGACACAGGCAATTAAAGGCCCAATCAGTGCCCGTGCACAATTATTATTTTAACGGTTTACTGAGCGAAGCGCTTCACCTGCAACTTAGTTTTCCCAAACGTGAAACACAAAAGCCTCCGTCAGAGGCAGTGCTACAAGAGCACGACTCTCACAAGAGCAACAGATCATCCGAGCGTCTCCCAGGAGGTGGGCCTGCTGCACCCTGACTCCAGATCACCTCCCCACCCATTCCTCTCCTGAGCTTCCGACCCTGCTTATCGCCCACTAAGTGCTGAGAATGGACACCACCCTCCCGCACGGCCCGGCTGGGCCCCCCGTGTGGAGACTGCTGCTCACCCTGCCCCGCCACACACTTGGTCATCCTCTCCTTGCACCCCCGCCCCCCCCGTCATCCTCACAACCCCTGCACCCCTGCGCTTGATGCTCCCCCCCGCCCCGCCCCACACCTGGCCAGGTCATCTCCGGAGGCTGGCCGTCACTGGGGCCCAGGATGGAACTCACCAGTCATCATCATCACCCTTCCGCCCCCGCAGTAGGTTGCCCCCAACCCCTCACACCCCATACCCCTCGCCCCACACCTGGCCAGCACATCTCCCGAGGCTGGTGGTCCTTCGGGCCCCAGGAACTCACCTGGCAGCCTCCTCAGCTTCTTCTGGAAAAGACAGGAGGGGCCAAGTCTCGATGCTCTTCTCACAACTCAGCACCTGCCAGGAAAATACCCTACTGCTTTTAAAGATTTTACAGAACAGTCTGGAAAACATGTTTGTAAACCGTTACAGACGTTGCAACCTATAGCTTTCTAGAAGACGCATATTGGTAAGAACATCACAGATCTTACAGCCCTTTAAAAGTAGCAGACAGGGCTTGGTTACTCCATGTAATCAGATAAGGGAAGGCCAGTGAAATTAACAGGGGATTAGCAGGTAGTCAATATCTGGACGAGTTGTAAAACTTATCCCAAACTCCTCCTGATGCCCTCCTTTGAGAGCTGAGGTCTACCTTTCCCCGCCTTCCCCCACCAAGCGGGGACCCGCCTTGGCGAGTGGCCTTCACCCGACAACACAGCGCAAGTGGGGATGGGTGACTCTGGAAGGCAGGTCCCAAAGGGCTGCGTGTCTCCCGGGGAAGCCAGTGACCAGGAAGACCTGCACCAACTTCTCATCTCCTCCCACGTAGCATCCAACCAGCGGAGCTCACATTCCTCATGCACGGAAGTGTGGCCAAACTAAACATCGTTGTGGACACCACCAAAGGTGGGTCATTTACGCAGCAGTGATAAGCAAGGCGATGACCTTACAAAGAGCAGGATACAAGACTGCTACGTGGCAAACATAAATAATGGATGGCAGGAAGGAGAGGCTGCAGAAAAGAGTGATAATCCGAAGAACCCAGTATGGGGTCGGGGGAGGCATGGAAGCAGCAGCCGAGGGGCAAGGGGGCCTCTCGGGGCTAGAGGCTCAGCGCTCCTCCTCCCGGGGCCGCCCTCCTTCCCATCTCTGCATGTCATAGTCCTACAGGCAGGTTCCGGTGTCTTCCCTTCCGGTGAATGTCGTTCCTCGGAAGCTCAGGGCCACGGCAGGCAAGCTAAGTGTGTGGTGCAGGCGTATCAGCCCAATGTCTCGCTGCCAAACAGAACTCGCCTGACACAGGGATTTGGGCCGAATTCTCTCAGAGCAGCAGCAGGGTAGAACACCTCACATCGACTGCGGACAATGCCTTCTAAGTGACACTATTTTCCTTGAGACGCAAAACTTGGACTCTGTCATCTCAGACAGTCCCTTCCAGCTGCCCCTGCAAATCTCTCTCTAAACCCCTTATGTGCAGATTTTATAGCTTCCCTTTAGAGGGCAATCTCACCGATGAATTTTTAAGTTACAACTACCATGATGGTTAGATTCTTGGAGGTGACCCATTTTTGCCCCCTTGCACCACATTCATATGTTGCTACATGTAGAATAAACTACCTAAGGTAACTTCCACACTGGAACTTCCTGGCAGAAATGCCTGAAAGTTTGTTTGAATTTAGGGGTGAACGATAGCTGGTCTGAGAAGATTAAAGGAATGTAGCCACTGTTCACCACCGACAGAGTGTTAGCAGTCCTGAGTTACTGGCCATGATAGTGACGACAGCCCACCAGGGCCCCATGATGATCCAGCTGAGACACGTCAAGTACTAAACACCCCAAGGAACAAACACTCCCAGGACCTAAACTGCCGGATGTGGCGCAGAAGGCGCAGAGGACAAGCCGCACAGTCCAGGCCGCCCAGACCCGCCAGTGTCTACTGCAGGGGCCCGTGCATGTGCCCCACCTGGAGGCCTGCGTGTGACTCACCTGTTTTTTCAGCTGAGAAACTGGGTGGAAGTGAGCACTGTAGCCTTCAGCAAGAGCGACCAGCGACTTTACCACTGCCTTTTCCTGGTTCAGAGAAAACAGACAGTAGTTAGGACGACGTCCAGTCGGGCCTGTACTTTTCTTCTACTGAATGCTAATCACACGAGAGCCCCAATTTCAAATTATCTTCCTTCACAGAATCCCACTCAGCTGTAATAGAACTCTTCATTAAAATAGGTTCGAGACAGTAGTCAAATCGTGACAAATAGAATTTTTTTAAATGAATCCAATTAACAGTGATAAATAAGAAAGGCCATGTCTGTTCTTTGTTCATGATCAATAACTCCAGAAATAAATAAGAAAGAAAAACATTCCAAACAAACAACTGGGAATGTAAGAACTCCTCGTAAGAAACCGGAACGGGAATCTAAACACTAAAAACTGTACAAGCAAGAGAGTTATACTGCTGTGAATACTTAATTGCTAAATACATAAATATTGAAAAAAAGAGTAAAAATAACATCACATTTACAGCTGACGTCACTATGAAGCCAGAAACTCCACACTGGCCAACTGAAAACTATGAGAAACAAAAAAGCCAGTGAGTGGACAGCTGACTCATTTTCCTCAATAATCAAGCAGCAGCTTCCCCACATAGAAGCTAGAACTGCCCTGAATTCTCAATGGAACAAAGCAAGTCGCCAAGTCGAAGTTATGTGGAGAAGAAATACACTCTTTCATTCGCTCAAAAACCCAAGTCCTACACACAGCCGACAGGGTCCTGGCCACGCGCACAAAATGGACAGGCAGCCACGACTCACACGTGGGAAGGTCAGTAATGAAGCCAGAGAGGCTCTAGGGTCCGGCAGTGGCCAAAGCACACGACTTCTCCTCGGGGACAGGGAAGGTGGCGTGCGGAGGATCACTCTGGAGGCCTCGACGACGAGAGAAAAAAGGGGCCATCGGAGGGGGGGCAGGTCGGGGGAGGGGGCAGGTGGGGGGGTCGGCCCAGCAGGTGCCCATGGTGTGGGGAGAAACGAGTCGGGGACATACGTGTGGAGAGCGGAACACGGCACGGGGTCACACGAGGACAGGACTCTGGCCTTGGGACAGCACTGCCACTCGGGGGAGGCCGAGGACGTGGAGACAGCACGTTTGGGAATAATGTTCATGGTTATAAGAACCGTTAAGAATCCCGAAGTTAATCCATCAGCTCATCCCTGTTTGTTTCCTGATCAGTCTCAGGCTTTGTGTCTATTGTATAACGAGATGAGTTTGGCTGCAGTAAGAAGTGGAGAGGAGGCAGCGACGCTCGAAAGGTAAGATGGGCAGGACGCTCAGCTCCGTCACGAAGGTCAGTACGGATACACCCCGCGCGCCCAAGACCAAGGCCACTGCACACAGCACAGTGACATCCCCTAAATGCCGGTGGGCAATTGCAAGTGATCCATCAAAGAAAAAAAGCCAAGAAAACAAACAAAAAAACCCAAGTAAATCCAGATTCTCTAACGCACTCCCAGATGAAGTAAGTTCTACCTGGATCAAAAGACCTACATTGCAGCGGCGGGGACTACAAAAGTACCAGGGAAATGCATAAATATGTTCATAATTTTGAAAAGCAAAGGATTTTTAAGAAGAATTCAAAATACGTAGGCCAAGATGAAAAACAACCTCAACACTGAAAACAGGCAACAACATGCACCCTAGAGAAGGCGCACACGGCCAAGACACCAGTGGGAAAAGACAGACGCATGAAACGGACACAAAACGTTAATAGTTCACAAGAGAATAAACTTCCAACAACCACAAGAAAAAATGGCCACGTCATCCAAAACCTACGTGAAGATAAAAACAAAGTCTTCCTGGTATCTCCCGCTTCAGAACTTTACTTTCACAAACTCACTTCCACAGGTGCCTGAATGGACAGTTTCCGTCAGACATTCTAACACGCAGCGTCCCGCCCGAGGGAGAACAGGGACAGCGGTGAAGAACAGCTTACGTAAACACGGGCATCATGATAAACATGGAGGGTCAGGTAGCAGATAAAAAGGTAACACACTGTTAATGAAGACGCCAGCGATGAAATGGAATGAGTGCGGTGCGCGTGCGATGGGGACAGGGCCCCGGAGAAGGCCTGCCCCGCGCCTCCACCTCTCAGTCAGTCTTTCCGTCTTGCTGTAACTTTTACACAACTTTTATAGTGACTGTTACAGGGATGATCTGACAAAGGATTAAAATACCAGTAACTAACCCAAATTATTTGTTTTAAAATAAGAATTATAGTTTACAGACAGATGCAAATATTCGGCCCCGTCAACCTGAGTCACTTGTAAAATTTTCTGATCCATTTAGTTAATCCCATTTATACTTGTTCTTCGGTTTGTAGTATCTGTCAAGGGTATGTTTCTATTTGTTACTTTTTAACATGCATCCAAGTTACTTAGCATTTACTGCAATAATGGTTTCGGGAGCAGAATCCACTGGTTCAATCCCTGCACACAACACCCAGTGCTCATCCCTACAAGCGCCCCCTTAACTCCTCTTGCCCATTTAGCCCACCCCCCACCCACCACTCCCCCAGCAACCCTGTTTGTTCTCTGGATTTAAGAGTCTCTTGTGATTTGTCTCCCAGTTTTTGTATTATTTTTGCTTCTCTTCCCTTATGTTCACCTGTTTCGTACCTTAAATTCCACATATGAGTGAAGTCATATGATATTTGTCTTTCTCTGACTGACTGATTTTGCTTAGGATAACACATTCTAGTTCCGTCCACATTTTTGCAAATGGCAATATTCATTCTTTTTGATTGCTTAGGAATACTCCTGTGAATACAGATATATACCACATCTTCTTTACCTACTGAAAATGTGTTTTTAAGAAACGGTTAAATCACTTTAGATTACATGATGCCGTTTAACCTGTTACAGCAACGCGTGCATGTCTGTAATCAAGTCACAAGGATTTGTTCTGCCGGAGGCGTGCTGTAACTCAGACACATTTAAACAAAAGACGGTTAAGGCTTAACGACATGTAAAAACAAACGACGCTCTTTCATAGCCCAGTAACCACGAATCTACTGGTTTTCTCCCTGTACATTACCTTAAGCACTGACAACAGGCCTTCGTCGATGAATCGGAGTAAAAGCACAGTGGAAAACGCGAGCAACTGGTTCGCTGCTGCTTTCGGAAATTCGGGGAAGCTGATTTCCCCGTGGCTCAAGTGGTCTCTTACTCGAGGACCCTCCTGATGGTTCAAGAAATCCCAAAGGAACTCCTGTCAGAACACGAACAGAACAGATCTCATTAGCTTTCTCAACCAAGGGAAGAAAAGCGCTGAGGCCCAGAACGGGCCACGCTGCCTTGTGCGTGGACCAGCGCGTCTGCAAACGGAGACAGAGAACCGAGCTCCCAGACCAGAGTCGCCGGGGCCGTAGAGCCGAGGTACCGGGCTGGCCTCTGGCCGGAGCTCTCAGGCCTCGAACTGTGCCCGCGGCCCCGCTGCCAGGCAGGACCATCAAGGAAGCGGCGCCAGCACCGCAGGACCCGCTGCATCTCACTCACAGGCTCCCTGAGCGAAGAGGCGGAGGTGGCCACGTCTGGCAGCCAACTTTCCTTCCAGAGCAAGCACCTCTGTGCCCGGTGCACACACCCTCCTCTCTCCCTCCCCTGGGCCTCCCTCCCAGCACCCTTGCTCCCATCACGGCCTCCCCCGGGAAGCCAGACGAAGACCACTGCTTCTTTCTCCACAGCACAGAGGGAACAGAAAGACAGAACCGCTGACCCAGGCAAACTGCCAGCGGACGGAAGAGTCACAGAGGTTCAGGATGGAAACAAACGGCAGGTAAACTAGCTCCAGCATCCTAACCTCCTGATGGCAGAAATACGGCCCAAGAGCACACCGAATCTCGCTAAAGTCCCGCAGGGACTAGAATACAGGCTGTGATGGGGCGCCTGTGTGGCTCAGTCGGTTGAGCATCCGACTTCGCTCAGGTCATGATCTCACGGTTCGTGGGTTCAAGCCCAGCGTCGGGCTCTGTGCTGACAGCCAGCTCGGAGCCCGGAGCGTGTTTCAGATTCTGTGTCTCCCTCTCTCTCTGACCCTCCACTGCTCACGTTCTCTCTCGCTCTCAGAAAAAAAAAAAAAAAAACATTAAAAAAAAATTTAGAATCCAGGCTGTGAAACTCTCGGTTAAAGGAATAAATACAGGGGTGCCCAGCTGGCTCAGTTGGTGAAGCACCTGACTTCGACTCATGTCATGATCTCACAGTTCGTGGTTTGAGCCCCGCACTGGGCTCTGCACTGGCAGCAGAGCAGATCCTCTGTCCCCCTCTCTATCTGCCCCTCCCCTGCTTGCACTCTCTCTCAAAAATTAAATATTTTTTAAATTTAAAGAAAGGAATAAAAAATTCTACTTACAGTCCAAAATAGCTACCATAGTATCTTCCTAAAGTAACAAAATAAAATTTGATAAATAGCAAATGGCTCTACATAATTCTCTGTGCTCTTCCAACACTCACACTCACGAGTCACACTTGACTGTGGCCGTCGCTCACACGGCAAGCCTGGCCACCCCGGCGGCACACACCACACAACAGACCCAAATGTGGTCTGGGAACCGGGCCTTGGGTACCCAGCAGGGAGCAAGGCCCCTGCGCTGCAGTCACACCTAGCACACGTCTGCGGCACGTGGCGACACAGCGCGGGAGTGGTTCAGATGCACCGTGGGGAGCACGTCACCAGTCAAAATTAACTTCACTGTGGAGAAGTGCTAATCACACCCACGAATACAAGAATATTAGATTGGAAAAGGCCTAGCATTTTACCATTGCAGGCTCTCCAAGGAAAAGAGGAAGTTGGTTGACTTTACCATCATTCAGGTGCTTCGCCAATATCTAAAAAATCAAAAATAAATACATGGATTAATTAACACACACACACAAACACACACGGAACCTTCAGAGTCAAAGGAGACGTATCTTTGGAACAACATGCTATGCAAGTACCAAGCAAATTAAATGCAATACGGACAGTCCTAAAAACAGAGCAGCCCCCATTCAAGAAAGGCTTTCTTTTTTTTTTTTAAATGTTTTATTTATTTCTAGAGAGAGAGAGAGAGACAGCGTGAGCAGGGGAGGGTCAGAGAGAGGGAGTCACAGACTGAAACAGGCTCCAGGCTCTGAGCTGGCAGTCAGCACAGAGCCCGACGCGGGGCTCGAACCCACGAACCGCGAGATCATGACCTAAGCGAAAGTCGGACGCTTAACCGACTAAGCCCCCCAGGCGTCCCAAGAAAGGCTTTCTTAACTGGTATAATGACTTTAGGGATATATATACGAATGTATGTATCTTCTTAATTGTGTGCATACATGTGTGTTTACATGTATTTATATGCATATTTGTACATGTGTGATAACGTATATATATATGCGGATGCATGTGTTTATGTGCATACGTGTGTATCTATGTGTATTTATACATGTACTTGCAGGTACAGACACGTGTGTGTATGCATATGCTGACATGTATTTGCATGTAGACGTATACACGTATTTATATGTACTTGTGTGCCTATGAGCACGTTTTTTATCTGTACGTTTATATGTATTTACGTATATATGTACATGCATGTGTATTCGTATGTATACAAGTGTATGTATGTGCATACTTATGTGTTTATGAATATTTGTACGTGTGTGTTCATGTACATTCATATGCGTAGTGTGCGTACATGCGGACATGGACAGAGCATACATCAGAGTTACTACAAAGGCCACTTTTTAACTCACCAAAGACTCTGGAACCCAACCACCCAATCCAAGCCTGTAGACCTAATCCTATACAGATATGACTACACTATTTTAATCCTCACGGTATTAAATGTATCATATATTTAAATCACAGCAAATTATTGACCTAATGGAATAAAGTTGGAAGGTAAACAGGCACACAGTCTGTTCCCACCCACCCATTCACTGAGGAATCTACGAGTTATCTTAAAGCTGAAGCAGTCTCTCTGCAGACTCTTCCCCTTTGACCCCTCCTGTAGGCTAACTCTGAATCGCACTTCAAGCTAGATAAGAATCATTACCCAGAATTACACACACAAAACCTTCTGTGCTATAAAGTCATAAAAGGTATTTTCAACAGCAAGTTTTACTATTCCAGATATTCACCTTCAGAATCACACACCCAATTCACAGAAGAAATGTGTAAGTGTGTATTATACACACAAAGAGGGAGTTCTCGTATATTTCATTTGCAAATTGAGCAAGTGTCATTCTTAAATCTAAAATGTAACCTCCAGGGCTCGCCTGGGTGGCTCAGTTGGTTAATCATCTGACTTTGGTTCAGGTCATGATCTTGTGGTTCATAGGTTTGAGCCCTGCACAGGCTCTGTGCTGACAGCTTGGAGCCTGAAGCCTGCTTTGAATTCTTTGTCTCTGTCTCTGTCCCTCTCTCTGCCCCTCCTCTGCTCACGTTCTCTCTTTCAAAAAAAGCAAAAACAAAAACACATAAATGAATAAAAAAATGTAACCTCCAAATAATTGCAGGATATAGTATTAGTATCTCTTGGCATTTTCCAATGTTAGTCTTTCTGTAACTTTAGAAACTAGGTTCATAATACTGGATCTCAAAATTAGTCTGGAAAACTATACTCTCAATTCTATAATAAGGGTAAGTGGGGTTGTTTTTTTTGTGTGTGTGTGTTTTTTTTTTTTTTTGCATATATGACTAACCGACATTTCCCTGTGTAACAGAAAACACTTTTGCTTGTTTCAAGATAGAAGTTTACTTACTTCATCGAAGGTGGTATAAAGAGCTGTTGACTCCAGAAAAGGAAAGAAAAAAAATAAAGCAAAATGTAAGTACAGCAACATTATTCAAAGCAGGAAAGAAATTCTAGTACACGGCCACAGACATGAAAACTTCTGAGAATTATCTAGCACCACTGTGGGAAGAACGTCCTGTACGCAGAGCAGCACGACTTTGCGTGGGGCCACGTGAAGACACAGCTCCCACGGCGCTTCGGCTCAGAGACCACCCATTGCCTCGCAAGGCACGACTCACACAGCCGATCTCGGCTGGCGGCCACCACTCGCGGACGCGCCCTCGACAAGCAGCCGTGTTTTGGGTGCTTCCTGGTGTAACCAGTGGTGTCTGCACACACAGGCTCCAGCGCCACTGCCCCAACACGGAAGCCCGGCTTCCGCGCTCCCCAGGAGGAAAGCCCAGGGCAGCTCCACACAGAGGCTTCTCTGCAAATCAGGACATGAGTAACTCCTATCTCGAAAGGCTGCTGGGGGTTCCGGAAGATTTTACACACGCTGCGATGAAATCAGTGTTTTGTGGAAGCCGGCTCTCAAGACAGGCGTCTCATCTATTATTGCTTATTCACCTATTTCTAATTTAACATCGTGAAACTTCCTCCGACACTTATGATATAGAGAACTGTATCTTTAGCTCCCAAACCTACACCGCTGACCCTAAAATCTCTGAGTGTTATTCTAAACATCCGATTGCCTCTTCAATACCCCCTACCACTTCCTCAAAAAAGCTGAGCTGCTCATTTATCTCCATAAACTACACACACTAACTTCTACTTTGTTTTATGGAATTGGTATAAATGGCTGACCTCTCTCCCCTACTTGTTAGAAGTCACAAAGTCTCATTCATCTTCTTCCTATCTGGCCCCGATCTCAGAGACCTTATGCTGTTACAAGGTCAGTGAGTAACAGCCAGTGCACAGTACTTTACAGCTTTATAGAGTGTCTTCTAAATAAATGGATGCTGTATTTATCCTGAACAAGAACCTCGGCTACAGTTTAAGATATTCTTTGATAAATTACTTCCTCTGAGAAAACAGTCTTGCTTTCCACTTGTGTGGTCAAAAAACAAGGAAATAACGGGACGTATTTATACTGCAGAGCAATGAGCACGCCAGCATGAAGGAAGCCCAGCGGTCCTTGAGTGAGAGCTGTGACAACAGGGGTTCTGGCTCTGTCTGCCAGAAGACAGATGCCCCACAACAGTGCCTGGCACTGCCCTGGGCAGAGCCAATACGAAAGGCACCAGGCATGGGCACCAGGGCACAAATGTGAACCCTCCGCTCCTGAGGAACCTGCGCCAGAAACTGTCCACAGGTGCACATGAGGCAAAGCAGAACAGCCACGAGATAAAACAGAAACAGGACGCAGAGGAGAGAACTGCTGAGTCTGTGTAGACGAGGCACTGGGAGGTTACCGATGTGGCCGGAAGCAGTCAGGCAGGGGACAGTGGACACAGCCCTAGGAGACACACACACGTTCCAGAACCAGGGAGAGGCCTTGATTAAGCCAGAGGAATTGAGACAGGAGATAAGCCAGAGGAAGGCTGGCTGCACAGAGTCCCCGGCACAGCGCACACCACACGGGAGGGCAAAGCTCGCCGCAGGCACCAGGCTGCCATTGACAAGTATTATGCAGATGAGACCATAAAATATGTAAGAATATTCATCGGTCTGTAAAACAACTTGTGGGAATGTGAGGATGGGTTAGAGAGGGAACGAGTCACGAAGAGCACTGGGAGGGGAGCCAGATGAGACCTCCGTGTTGGGAAGAAGGGACCCAGGAGCAGTCAGAGGCAGGAGGGTCAGGGTGGGCTGGAGACTGAGCGGACGAGGTGGCGATGAGCGGCTGAGGGCAACAGGGACACCAGAGAACACATTTGTGGGAGAGAAAGTACGGTTTTCTGAAATAAAGTAGTAGGAGACGAAGGAGGAAACCCCTACGAGAGCATTTCGTCAACAGGTGTAAACCGGACCCAGAAAGCAGGGGAGACGGCTTCCTTGAGAAGCACTGCAGCCTCACGCTGGAAACTTCTGTCCAGGCACTGCTCTGGCTACACCCACACCTCGGTGTATGCTGACTTTCATTTTCATTAGGTGCACAGTTTTTTCTAATCATTCTCCCTGCAGAGGTAGGGTGGCCGAAGACATGGCATGAGTAAGATCTCCCAGGGGGCAAAAGGGAGCGCAGGGCTGAGAAAATTCTGACGGATGTTTCTACAAAGAGGCAAAATGAGGAAGCTGACCCAGTGAAAGAAAGAAGGCCAGTACAGCAGCGCCCCCACTCGGCCCCAGTACAGACCCTCCCTTTCCTCTACCCTCCGCATCCTCTGACCATTAACGGGGCACATGGCTGCCCAAAGACATCTCTCCAAGCCACTGCCCAAAGGAAGCGGTGTCTTCAGATGGCCACGCTGTAGACCACGGACCACCTCATGGGGTTACAACGGTACCAATAATAACGGCTACGGAGACCCAACACGTGGTTTCTACTTTTAAGACATCAAGTTTAAAATACTTGGAAATACCACAGAACTATAAAAAATTATCATAAATAATTATAAGTTCTATAAAATCATTATAATAGGAAGCCATAAAAAAATGGCACTGAAGCCTTCCAAAGAAAATTCTTAGCTAAGAAATTCATTTACCGGTAAACAAAAACAAGAGATTAAAAATGTAAGCAAGCCCAGAAAACCGTCCATACGGCAGCAACCCCCGCTGTGACCAAAGCACGTGTACCTCGGCGGTCAGACGTCTTTGTGGACACGTGTTAACGGCGGCAAAGACTCTCCGGAGCCCCGTCTCTAGCTGTGGCAGGACCAGCATGGCACAGTCGGCAAACCTGCAAAACGGAAAGTCACTAAGCCAACCCCAGGCGTTAAAAGCAAACACGGGCACCCGTACTCCAGAGCTCACCCACGTGTGCTCAAGGCCTGGAGGGCACAGGACGCGCTACTGCGAGCAATAAAGCGAAGCACAGTCTCCTTCGCCTGCTGATTTTAAACTCATTTCTGCTGTTTTTGTCTATCAGCAGGAACACGTTTAGCAGCTTAGGAGAATAAAACGACATCAAAGATCTGCCTAATTCTTCCCATCGCTGGTAAAAAAAAAGAAAAAACCACTCAAATACCGGGATTTCAGGGTACGAGTGAACGCAGGCGTGACAGAACCTGAGGGGAAGCAGAGGCCGGGCACCCCCGGGCCCCAGCGCGTCCGCTCCGCCCGCAGCACACAGTCAGGCTTCCCTCCCGTTTCGGGGCCCTCGAGCGTGGGACATTCAGCACTCTGCGCAAGCACTTAGGTGGACTCTGAACACAGCCGTCCTTCTCGACTGTTCCAGAAGGAGGACACGCAGCGTTTAGGACCCCACTACGAGCCAGCTCTTTGTTCACGGTGGCGGGATGCTTTGTGCCCAGGCCTCCTGGAGGAGCCCCATTTCTCTTCCACTCCAGCAGCAAAAACACGGAGGGCAAAGGATTTTAGGAGGGACCAGCCTCCAGACTATCAAGAACCACTGAGTAACACCACCCTCAGTTACCTGTGTGACTTGAACTTGATTAATGCATCTTCCCAGTACGGCAACATGATTTTTAATATAAAAGTAGATTTCTTCATCACTTCTTCTAACACTGAAAGTACCTCGGAAGTCACATCTACAAAATAACAAATATATTTTTTTAAGTGTTTATCTTGAGAGAGAGTGAGAAAGAGAGGCGCGTGCACACAGGAGGGGCAGAGAGAGATGGAGAGACAGAGAGAGAGAAAAGAATTTTTAAGCACTGTGCTGACAGTGTGGAGCCCAACATGGGGCTCAATCCCAAGACCATGAGATCATGATTTGAGCCAAGACAGAGTCAGACACTTGACCAGCTGAGCCACCCAGACCCCAAGAGAAAAGGATTCTTAAGCACCATTACACTAATCAAGATATAACCAGACTGAGGAACGGAAGCCCATGAGCTGACCCATCCAGGCCGATGAACGGGGCCCAGGGCAGTGACACATGCCATCCGAGAGTGAGACCAGGAGACTGGAGCCCGGGAAGGGCACGTGGACAATGGTCCCTTTAGTGTTTAGGCTGTGACGTTTGAGTAGAGGAGTTCAGGTGGACTAGCTGACCACGCTGACCCAGAAAAGTAAAATACATTTTCAGAAGACGAAATAATGGGAGTGGACTTTGCATGATGACGACACACAGGCTCATCCTTGGGAGCAAATGTGCCCCCGGAGGGGATGCTGACGGTGAGGGCGGGCTGTGCACGTGTCCGGGCATGCGAGTGGCGGAAGTCTCTGCACCTCTTGATCCATTTTGTTCTAAACCCAAAACTGCTCTATAAAGTCTCAAGAAGTGTACACGATTGGCAGTCAGCAGACCGCCCAGGGTCCATGGCACAAAGACGCAGACCATGCGACTATGGCGACTGGGGCTGCGCATCAGTGACACGGCTGCCACACCCCTGCTGCCCAGGGCTGGGGCGGTGGGGGCAGGAATGGGCACGTCTAACTGCACTTTCCAAGTTTTGTGTCCCCTGCCTCCATTACTTTGGCAAATGGCTTTGCCGCAGAAAACAAAAGAGAAGACGGAGAAGGGGATGTACGCTTCAGAACAGTACTAAGCCACCGGTGCGTCAACACACCTGGAGGATAAACTCGTAGCTGACTCACGAGGCCGTGACTCTCACAGACTCCCCACCACAACCCTATGGGCCCCGTGGAAAGAGGGAAGGTTTTTGTTTTAATTAGACGTCCATTTCCTTGGTTCCATTTCTTTTTGGAAAACATTTCTTTTTCATGTTTATTTACTCATTTATTTCAGAGAGAGAACGAGCAGGGGAGGGGCAGAGAGAGAGAAGGGAGAGAATCCCAAGCAGGTTCCGCACTGTCAGCACAAAGCCTGATGCAGGGCTCCATCGCTGACTGCGATTTCATGACCTGAGCTGAAATCAAGAGTCGGATGCTTAACTGACAGAGTGTCCCCAGGCGCCCCAGGGAAGGATTTATGTAGCAAATTTCAAGTAACTTTTGAAAGCATCTTGCCTCTGGAGAAGAACTAGTCCACCTGAAGGGTTCAAGTCCCTGTGCTACTTAATGACTTTACACACATCTGTACGAAGACACATTCATGACAAATGGGAAGTGCAGTACTTGCCAGGGAAAACGGCCAAATCCTCAAGGTTTGGAAGAGCTCTGAAAGGTCGGTGCACCAATGCGAATTTAGTTTGTTGCAAGTAACTCCTCAGCAGCTGACCCAAGCCGGCTGTCAGCAGCAGCAGCATTGAACAATATCTAGTGCGCGACACCAGAGCGTGTTAGAAAATGCACTGTCATACCCGTGAACAGCTTTACTGTCAAAGAACAAGTTTAAAATTAAGAAAGCACAACACCCGTAAAGCGCAGGGAAGCCGCCCTCGCTGTAGGGATTAAGCAAATGCAAAGGCCGAGGGGCCAGCTGCAGCCTCGCAGCCGCCCTCCAGGAGGCCAGGCGCCGGTCCGCCCTCGGGACAGTGGAGCCCACACCCATCACGGCCCTCAGGTGTTCATCTGCCCCGTTTTACCTTCAACTTCCTGCTTCAAAACTCTCATCTTTCCTAAAATACACTGATGGGAAATCCGAGATAGAACACTTACTGCATCAAAGGAGAGAGAAAAAACTGCCTTACCAGCAACGTACTTTGGAGGGATTTCCCGAGGGGACGCAAAGCCATGCCACAGGATGTTGCGCAGATTGAGCCCATGTGGAGATCCAATGAAGACTTTCAGGACGTCCATCTGACCGGGTTAGGAACAGCAGATTACCGAACGGCTGAATAATTACCAAATTACTGCATAAACCAACATAATCTATAGTGGGAAAACGTGTGCTTTCTTCTCTAGAACAGGCCCAACGCTTGGCTAAATAGTAGTGGCAGTAATAGTCTTAACACCCAAAGAGCATTTCCTGGGCATTTAATGTGTCAGACATGTTTTGTGTGTTTTTATTTCTCACTGATCCTCAGAATAACCTCTGGGAAGGCACTACTGTTATTCCCACTCGGCAGATGAGAAATACAAGCGTGGAGAGGTGAAACCACAGCCTCAGGGAACCCAAAGCTATAAAGGGGGATGAGACCTGTCCCAGGCTCTGCAGCTTTCCTACTGGACATCGAGCCCACCTCCTATCTAGATCAAATAGAACCCAGTGAACAGACACTCCACAGAAAGCAGCGTGTGCTTGCACGGTAAACTACAGAAGGTAGACTGGGGAGGAGGCGGGACCACTGATGTTCCCATCCCAGGCCTCCCACACCTCACTGTCTGACCTGAAGCTTCACCTGCTTCTGTCCCTTGGCTCACATGGTCAAGATGCCCATGATGGGGACTCTGCTCTTCAGACGGCAAGAACCACACATGTCCGTGGGCTGTCTCTGCATGTGGGGCGCCATGCTTGGGAACAGATTCGGGAAAAATGGAAGACATGCACACTAAACTCAAAACTTAAGTCATGTGAGAAAGAAGAGTGAGTCTCCAGAACACTCAGGAAAGGACTGAAAGCCTCCTGGCGGAGGAGGAAACAGATGCATTGTCATGTTCCCTCAAAGGCAGGGTGAGCTGGAGACGGAGCTGCAAAGAGGGGTCCACTTGGAGACACCTTCATGCTCACCTCAGTTTTTAATATGTTAATACTGGTATCTAATATTAGTGATCATGATAATCTTCATTTAATTATATTTGTTTTTAATTTAATACTAACTTTAATGAATTGTTCACACCACCGGGGCAATCAGAAACACAAAAGCCAAGGGGCCGTGGACCCACGAGGCGCACGGTGTGGCTGCAGGCAGGGAAAGGCGACCGCACTCCGGCGGACAACGAGAACAGCTCAAAACAGTGGGATCGGTTTCAGAATTCGGTGTTAAGGAGAATTTTGTACTTTTTCCTTACTTCACATTCTCCACTAAAGAAAATGATCTTTAAGCAACACAGAACCCCTGTAAAGTGGGAGAGCATTACTGAAAACAGATTTCTTACCCAATAATGTATCAGGGCTTGTAATGCATCTTACGGCCATTTTAAAACCCCCTCCGGGGCTTGCAGCCCCTGCTTTCTGCAGGGCGCGGCACGGGCTTTCCCCTTCCCCCCGACCCTGCCTCACCAGTTGCCTAAAAGTTATTCATTCGTCTTAAACAACTTGGGTCATGTGGCCTGCGGAAGACTTTGGAAAAGTATATAGCTCTGCACGGTTTTTCATTGGCATCTTTTTCACCCTAAGTCTGAGCAGCTGCAAAGGGTAAACACTCCCACACATTAAAAAGGCTCATATTTTAGGACGAAACTATAATATCACTCTTTAAATGGTTAGAACTTTACTCTAAAGTTACTATAACTACTAATATAGAATTAAGGA
Organism: Proteles cristata cristata; assembly: GCA_017311185.1. NCBI lineage: Eukaryota > Metazoa > Chordata > Mammalia > Carnivora > Hyaenidae > Proteles > Proteles cristata. The sequence goes on from JAESUZ010001697.1 coordinate 193,658, forward strand.
AAGCGAAAGGGTTCACACTGTGCGCCCTGCGGCCGCACGGCGCACGCACCAGCAGCACGACGCTGTGGGGCGCGAACCCTGGAGCACGCTGCTGCCCCCCACCTCCCCGACAGCGACTCAGGGCCGTCCACCAGGGCTGTTCCACCGCACTGACACTCAGGGTGAGAGACAGGTGTGTCTTTTGGCCAGAGAAGTGGCAATTTTGAAAGGGCGGTGGGAAAGGAACATACGCTTGAATTGCTGATATAATCAATTTTCTCCTCACAGGGGATCAATGTTAAGACACTAAAGGACAGCTAATATGAAGTGTTTTGTGTTGTGCCTACTCTTCGAGTTTTAGGGAACAAGCTCACCACAGACTGCCCGAAGACCTGAGCAAGCTCCTGAGATGTAAGCAGATCTCTTAACAGAAAAGGACATTCCTTCCCATGCAGTAAAAATACCTAAAATCCAAACAAGAGTTGTATTACAATCCCATTATAATAAGCCAAATAATGTGAAGAAAAACTCACCCATAAGGCCACTGTTCCTGCAAATGAGGGGAGAAAGAACTGACGATGCCAATGTTTTGAATTCATAATCATTCAAAATATTATGAGGCGCCTGTGAGGCTCAGTCTGTTAAATATCCGACTTTGACTCAAGTCATGATCTCACGGTTAGTGGGTTCAAGCCCTGCGTCGGGCTCTGTGCTGACAGCTCAGAGCCTGGAGCTGCTTCGGATTCTGTGTCTCCCTCTCTCTCTGCTCCTCCCCCACTCAACGCTCTCAAAAATAAACATCTGTGTTAAATGATTACATTTTATAGGAAACCAGTAATTAAAATCAAGAAATCTGAGTACAGCTGTGAAAGTTTTATGTTCATTCAGATACTTCACTAAACCAAAAGAAGGAGTTCTCACACTTACATCACCCAAAGCCCGTTCTAGACACGCTGTCAGTTTCATCAAGCTAAGAGAAATAGCAGGAGACTGAAGGCTTTCCAAAGCATCAAGTATTTCAGGAAATAACTGTTGAGAAGAAGACATATGTTAGAATTTGTGCTCAACAAGAAATATTACTCAAAGTAACAATATTCTTAATGAAATTCAAACTTCTAAAGGTTTCAATTGGTATATTTTCATGACTTTTTTTGGAATAGGTAAACATTTTCTATGTAAATATACAGTTGAATCCTGAACACAGGTTTGAACTCCACAGGTCCACTTAGATGTGGATTTTTTTCCATAAATACAGTACAATATTATAAGTGTGTTTTTTCTTCCTCATGATTTTATTAACAACTTTTCTCTAGCTTACTTTGTTGTGAGAATACAGTATATAATACACAAAACATGCAAAAGGTGTAATCAACTGCTTATGCTACTAGTAAGGCTTCTGGTCAAGGGCAGGCTGTTAGTGGTTAAGTTTTGAGGGAGTCAAAAGTTATATGCAGATTTTCAGTTGGATAGGGTGACCACCCCTAAGCTCCACGTTGTTCAGGACTCAACTACTATAATATCTAAAGGATGAAAAAACTGTTTACTACCTAAGGAGTTTTTCGAAAGTTTTTTCTTCACTTAGATGTTTATCGAAAGCAATAAATCTGGCATAAACAAATATTTTGACCCAAACCTTATTTCTTATTTTGATTAGTTCTTTACAAAAAACAGTCACTTAAGAGCCACTAAAAGGGGAGAAGCAGTGACCTTCTACTCCACATCAGGAAACTTTGAAGTATTTTAGAATTAGACCTTTCGTAGCTGCTGCTCTACTGTGGTTGCTGAATGTGCCAGGTGGAGTGGCTGCTTTGAACCCACCAACAAACCAACCCGAACAACGTGGCCCCAAACTATCCCTCCCTGCTTTGACTCACCCTCCCCAAACCAAGCATCTCCACCTCATTTCCTTGTCCCACGGTCTCAAAAACATACTGTCCCTCTGTCTGTAGGTCTCTTGTTCTAGAATGGTCCATTCTCACCTGTCCCAGGACCAGCACCCATGTGCCTAACCACCTCCCCAACCCCCAGGACAGATAATGCATCCGAAAACTTCCTCTGTACAAAGGATGCGCTTCTCAGCTCAGGCCATGGAGACTGTGTAGCAGTCCCAAGTTTTCCCTTTTCACAGGTGGAGGCCAGAGGATGGAGGAGACCCCTCTGAAGTTAGCAGGTAACGAAGGCCTCTAGGTAGAATTTGTTCATAAGTCAAACCTCTGGGAAAGCTGTCCACTGCAGCCACGGTGTATAACGAAGTTCAAACTGCCCCTTGGTCAGAGATAACAGATGTGAGTGGACGGCCTCACAGACAGGGCCCAGCAGCCTCACACTTCCTGGGTAATCCAGACTCTGGGCTTCAAGGAGAAGGGAGCAAGTGTTAGTATCACAGCTTCACATTCTGTGATAAAAATGCCTAAATCAGGAGGGCACCTGGGTGGCTCCGTTGGTTAAGCATCTGACTCCTGATTTCAGCTCAGGCCATGATCTCACAATACATGGGTTCGAGCCCCACCTTGGGCTCAACCTTGATGACATGGAGCCTACTTGGGTTTCTCTCTCCTCCTTCTCTGCCCCTACATCTTTTCTCTCTCAAAATAAATAAATAATCTTTAAAAAATTAAAAAAGAAAATGCCTAAAAAAATTAAAGCATCAAAAAAATGCTTTAATTATGAAGTTTTCACAAAATCAACAACCAGCTTATAAACTTACAATAAAGATACTCAGTTGTTGCTGAAAACAAGTTACACAGTACTTATCTGATACTATAAGAAAACTGCACTATCGGTAGGGGTGAGGGAAATTTTACACGTAAGACATGTTGAGTGGAACAGTACTGACAGAGGTCTGCAGTATAGAGAACATACGGACCTGATTCTGTGTAGACCACACAGTCTGTGACTGTCTTCCAGCGCACTTCACCCCTCTGAGTTACAATGCTACTGATATCACAATTTCCTCTGACTTCAAACCCGAATTTACAAATCATATCATAGACCGAGGGAGAAAGACAAGTGGAAACAGGATCTTCTAATAACATCTGAAATACAAAGAAGACACAATTTAACAAGTGAAATAACGTCAATTATATATTCAAGTAACAAAGAAATCCTATTCTACCTCAACTACAGAATATACTCAGGTATAGCTACTGTTAACACACTTGCTGGCTGTCATGAGAGCTATATGATTAAACAGGATTAAATTTTTTTTAATGTTTATTTATTCTTTGAGAGCAAGAGAAGAGCACAAGCGGGGGAGGGGCAGAGAGGATAGACACAGAATCTGAAGCAGGCTTCAGGCTCCGGGCTGTCAGCACAGAGCCTGACATGTGGTTCCAACTCGCCGACTGTGAGATCGTGACCTGAGCCAAAGTCGGACGCTTAACAAACAGAGCCGCCCAGGCGCCCCAAAATGTGATTAAATGTTAATTAAAGATAGTTTACATAAATGTTTTCAAATAAATGTTGAGGATTTGAAATTATTAATATTTAAGACATGAGTTTACAAAGTTCAGCACACCTGCCTTTCTATCCTATCCCACAGTTATCAAAATGATCAATTTTTTCAATGGGGAATGGAAAAGCAGAAAAACAAGCATAATGACCTAAAACACAAGTAAAAAGCTTGCCTCTGACTCCCTATGTAGTGTAGAAAGCAGCAAAGCACATTGCTTCTCCATGAGGGATTAAATAAAACCAAAATCCTCATAATTAGCCCTACATTCCACTAACATCATTCTATAAACCTGCAAAGGAGTCACACTCCGGGGCTAAAATTATCCTGGGGTCTTCATCTGATGCATCAGGTTAAGGGGTGTCTGCCCCAACATCAGGGATTAAGCCCTGGCACCCCGAGATTGGACGCTGGCCCCGACCCAGTGTCGCCCTGTTACACCGCTCACCTCTCCTGCTCCCCAGTCTCGCTTCCCACTCTCAGCCCCACCTGCCAACCCATCACCCCCAGGCCTTAGCAACTCAGGTGCTGCCCAAGAAACATGCACCTAATAACCAGTGATGCCATGACCCCACAGACCACACGCTGCTCAGCCGATCAGAGGTGACAGATGCCGCAAGTCAGCAGGGGCAAGAGGGGACCTGCTCGCACAGCCCGGGCCTTCCGGTCCACGTTCTGTTTCTTTGAGCTTCTCCTCGGCGGCAGCAGAGCCTCCTGCCCCAGCAGCTGAATCCAGTCTGCGGTTCTCCGGCCCCTGCAAGGCCCAGCTGCAGAACAGCCTCCCTCCCCCCCACTCCTCCCCCCCAGCCCAACCACCACCACCTGTCCAGCATCTGCCCATCAAAGGTTTGCCTCCCAGAATCACCAGACTCCCCAGGAAGCTGAGAGGCACCACCTCTTCCTTAGAGACTCAAGTTTCAGCTAGGTGGGACCTTTCAGCTCCTGAGTTGTAAAATTCCAACTTTCCTTAGCTGGGAGTCCAACACGTAGTGACTGCTTACTGCAGGTACCAACTCCACGCTACTTTTAGAGAGCTCTCTTTATTCTTTTTATAACAATTCTATACCTTGTTAACGCTTTATTAAATTCTTAGTTCAAAAACTAGTGTGGTTTGTCTCCTAAACGACACAGAAATAAAACCCTAAAGTGTTACTTTCACGTGACCGAGGACTCCTTGCGTTTTTAAAAAGCATATAAATCCTAAAGAAACGAACCGCAGTTCTGGGGTGACAAGTGTCAGACAAATATTTTCGCAGAAGAGCCCACCTACTCCACCACTGCAGGCCCTGGAAACGGCCAACAGAAGCCGTAAGAAATGTCTTTTCTTACGGCTGTAGTCGCCCTATCAACATAGCTGCCCCAGACCATGGTATCCTACAGCACCAGGGTGGGGTCTTCGACAAGGTGTCCCCCCGGGACACGGCATGGCCCCTGCACACAGCACATGTACACCAAGACCTAATTAAGCGAAGGCTCGTTTTGGCTGGAGCCTACCTGCGCTCGTCTTCAAGTCCCTACAACCTTCAGCTTTCAGGAATAACAACATCCTACTCCCTGCCAACACACACACACACACACAATTCTAGAAGTTGGCTTTTATGTTAACTTTCAAGCACATGCTCTCTTGTACAATGGAGGACGTTAAGAAACAAAATTTCACTTCAAAGCAAGAAATATTAAATAACTGCCATTTTGTCACTCATGACAATTAAATGCATTGTCCTGTGTATTACAAACACGCCGTCCTCCCACCAGAAGCCCTGCACGTGCGCGCGTGCGCACCCACGCATACCATCGTGCCTGGAAACATCGGTGTCTTGTCAGCTATGGGTTAGCACAAACGGCCTATGTTCAGGGGCTAGAAAGGCTCAGGTTTGACTTCCTCCTCACTCTTTGTACCTCTTGCTCTGAAAAAATGTGGATTCTGAGCCTCTGTCCTAACTGTAAACGGTGCAGGGTATTATCATCTTTTAGGGTTGCAGTAATTAGAGAGAACACTTGAGAAGCGTCTGGCGCATTGTACTCGAACAGTAGCTATCGCTGCAAGTGAGGGCCGACGTTTCCTATTTCACTGCAGGAGGCCAGAACCCCATACAATCCGAGCCACGGCCACTAAGACCTGCACAAATCAGCCACCAGTTGATGTTACCAAAACGGCCTAAAAACGTGAAATTTGAATTTGTATCAGCTGCTGAGGTAAGTATCACACGGAGCGTGCCGTATTGCTTAGAGCACGACACAAACCCCCTTCAGGGCATGGAGACCGCAGAACACACTCCGAGGAACGGCCGCGTGCTGCTCGCACGACCCCGGCCGTCGGAACCCGTGAGGACGCGGCGCTGCAGGCGCGGGAGCCCGTGAGGCCCACGCACGAGCACAACACTGCATTCTTACACTGTCCACTCGCGAGTTTCAGCCTGGGACCTGCGCCCCCGTGACAACTGGGGGTCGAGGCGGCGCCCAGGTGATCGAGGGCAAGGGGTGCGTCTTCGCGGCCAGAGCCGGGCGCGCAGCTTCTGTCCGGTAGCGGACGAGGGGGCGGGCAGGGCCGACCTGCCTCCGAGGCGGTGCGGGCGCTTACCCGGCGGAGCCCGGGCACCGGCGGCCACGAGCGCCCCGCCACGGCCCGCCCAGCCAGAGGGCGCGGCCGACGCCGCACGGCCTCAAGTCCGCAGCGCGGCGAGACCCGGCGCGCAGACGGCGCGCACCGACGCGCACGCGCACCCCAGCTCGCTCCGCTCTGCCTCCAGGACTTCCGGCTCCGGGCGGCCGGCGCGGCGAGATGACGCACGCCTGCCCCGCCCTTCTCTCCCGGCCGCGCTTCCGGGTGGCGGGGCGCAGGCGCGAGACTTGAGCTCTCGCGGGTCGCGGCTAGGCGTTTGGGTCCGGCGGAGGCGGGCCGCTGGGCGGCGTGGCGAGCCGGCGGCATGGAGAAGCGAGGCCGAGGCGCGAAGCCGGCGCCCGCCCCGGCGCCTCAGCCGCAGCCGCCGCAGCCTCGGAGGGAGAGGAGGCCCAGCATGTTCGAGAAGGAGTCCGTGAGTGCGGGGCGGGTGTCGGGAGCGGCCGTCTCCTCCCCGCGCCACCGGGCACCTGGTCTGGGCGGTTGGTGCCGCGCTCGGACCGGGGCGGTTGTCCGCCGGCGCGGGTGCGCGCTGCCCGGAAGGAAGGAAAAGTGGCGCACGTGCCAAGCACACGACGAGGTGTTTTCAGTTTTCAGTTTCAGCCGGCGGCTCGGTGTTTGAGGAGCCCACAGGAGAGAAAAAATGAAATTGAAAATGTTCTCCCGATTAACTCCCTGTCCGGAGTCACTGGAAGATGCCGTTGTGGCGTATCGGTGGGGTAGCACGGGGACTTCGCAAGACCGTGGTCCGAGCAGTCCCTGTAATCGAGGCTCCGTGTTGTCTTGAGACTTTGAGTGAAGAGGTCGTTGGTCGGCAACGCAGAGCTCTACCGCCACGGCCGAGACCGCAGCCCGTGTCCGGGGACCCCTGGCCCACAGCCTAACGGTTTCTCCTCCTACTTCATGGGGCTCGTAATGGACAGGAGGCAGGAGAGAAGTGATTGCACAGGTTCTTCCTTAGTGAAGGGATAAGGAAATAAAAGGAAAACCGAGTCAGAAGGCCAGTATTATGCGTAAGGAAGAAATGGTAGAGATGTGAGTTTTCAGCACGTTGGAATCTGTCATTTTCGAACCATACACGCATGCTCTGACCCCAAAGGGGATCATTTGCAGTTGGAAGCCATCTGGAAGTCAAGTGTGGTTGTAGCCCTTAGGAATATGGGGGGGAGATGGCAATTACTCTAGAGAAACATTTTCTTAATAAAAAGGAACAAAATACAAATTTTGTTTCTAAGAGGTTTAGGGAGCTAATAATACTATTTTCCTCCAAGTAAAGGCTGGCAAATAAAACAGATTTCTGATGAAGGACTCCTACTCACAGCCAACATGGAGTCACTCCTATCAGATACTACTGATAATAGAACAAACTGTATGAAACAGTGGCTTTTCCATTGATTGGGTATAAGGCAAGACAGGATCTCGGGGGGCAGAGAAATGAGAACAGTGAACCCCTAGATTCCCCAACTGCATGATGAGGGATTCCACCCCACACCTGTGGAGAGGTCTCAGCTGAGAAGGATCTGGGAGCCAGGGTACATAAAGCTGATATGAGTGCAGAGCCAAGTATGGGAGAGGAAGGAGCTGTACAGACAGCTCCAAGTGTCTGCAATGGGTTTTCCTCAAGGCTGCAGCTTAGTACATTGGGTAAGGAAGCCACTTGTGGTCAGAGAAAACCACCAAAGTGAGCAGAAAAAAATCCTTGGACTCTTACAAAATCATTTGTTTTCCCACCAGTAAGAGTGGAAAACTGTAGGGCATCACCTAAAGTGCTAAGAAGTGTATTGTCTCAATATTGGGGGAAGAAATAGCCCTAGAGCCAAAGATTTTTCTGGTCTGGTCTATCAAAGCTTAAAAGCAAGCCTCCATAGAATTAAACTGCTTCTGTTACTACATACTAGAAAAAAGCTCAAGAGTACTTAAAGGAATGCAGAAACATACACTGAAAATGAAGATGAAATTTACAGTATCTTGTGTCCAATGAAATATTTGCAGACCCTCAAAGAAACAGGAAAATACAACCCAAAGTGAGAGGAAACAGTAAAAAAACTCAGAATGACAAATGGCAAACACAGAATTAGTGTAAAAGATCACTAAAGTAATTACTATAAATGAGTTACTGCATTAGCTTTCATCAAATTAAAGCACTTATATACTTATAAAACAGTTAATGCATTCTGTAGATACAAAAACGTACAGAAAAAATTGAGTACATGAAATCAAATGAAACTCTACAGTTGAAAAAAACAATGATGTCAGAGATGTAAAATACACTGAGTGGAAATAGATTTGACACTGCCGAAGAGAGAATTAGTGAACCTAGAGACAACAATGGAAAGAAGACCTGAGGAAAATATATTAGACCTCAATGAGATATTGAGGAATTTCTGACTATACACACACACACACAGACACACACACACATAATATTTGGAGTCCCCAAGTGAGGAGAGAGGAAGAAGGCGAAAAACATTTGAGGAAATAATACATTTACAAACTTGATGAAAACTATAAATCCACAAATCCAAGAAACTCCATGAACTTCAAGCACAAAAAATATGAAGAAAATCATGCTAAGATATGTAGTCGTCAAATTGCTTAAAATCAATGATTTAATAATTTAAGGGCAGCTATGGGGAAAATAAGAAAACTTTAAGTAAAACGCCGAAATGAAAATAGGCTTCTCACCAGAAACAATGCAAGCCAGAACACTGAAAAATCTTTCATTACTTTAAAGTCTCTTTAAAGTTGAAAGAACCATCAACCATGAATTCTATACCAAGTGAAAATATTTTTCAAAAATAGAGGCAAAATAATGGTTTTGTTCAGATAGACAAAAATGAAAACTTCACCAACAGACCAGTGCTATCTGAAATGTGAAAGGAAGTCCTTCAGGCAAAAAGAATGTCATGAGATGTAAATACCTAGATGAAAGAATAGAAAGCATTGGAAGTGATAAATATGCAGATAAATGTATCTTTTTCTGTATTATTAAGTCTGTTTCAAGATTATTGGCTGTAGGGGGGTGCCTGGGTGGCTCAGTCTGTTAGGCATCTGACTTCAGCTCAGGTCATGATCTCACGGTTCATGGGCTCGGGCCCCACATCGGGCTCTGTGCGGACAGCTCAGAACCTGGAGCCTGCTTGGGATTCTGTGTCTGTCTCTCTCTCTGCTCTTCCCCCACTCACGCTCTCTCTCTCCTTCAAAAATAAATAAACACTAAAAAAAAAAAAAAAAGATTATTGGCTATAGGGTACCTGGGTGGCTCAGTTGGCCAAGTGTCTGACTTTGGCTCAGGACGTGATCTCATGGTTTCTGAATTTGAGCACCATGTCAGACTCTCTGCTGTCAGCGTGGAGCCCACTTTGGATCCTCTGTCCCTCCCTCTCTCTGTCTCTCCCCCTCTTGTGCACTCACTCCCTCAAAAATAAATACAGTTTTTAAAAAAAGATTATTGGCTGATTAAATCCAAAATAACATATTTGGGGCTTGTACCCTCAAAATATTTTATTTATAGAGGTAAAATACATGACAGTTCTAGCACAAAGGTCAGAGAGTTGGCAGGAGAGGGCATATACCATTGTAGGACCCTTGCTGTATGTGAAGTGGCATAATATGACTTGAAAGTAGGCTGATAAAGATATATACTATCAGGCCTAAAACTACCACCGGAAAATAATAAAGTCAGTAGGCCAACAGGTAACAGATGAATCATGAAAAATACTTAAAGGAAAACATAAAAAATAAAAAGAATAGGGCACCTGGCTCGCTCAGTTGGTAGAGCACCGAATCTTGGGGTTGTAAGTTTGAGCCCCATTTTGGGTGTAGAAATTACTTAAAATCTTTACAAAAATAAAAGCAAAGAATAGATGAAACAAATACGAAACCAAACATGTGAAGGATTAAACATAATGACATTCATGTTGTTATAACACCCCAATTAAAATTCAGATTACTTATAAAAGCGAGATGAAACTATGTATTGTCTACAAGAAACACTAAAATGGGAAGGATACTATGTGAAAACTAATAGAATACTGAAGTACATATATTAGTATCAGACAAAATGTATTTCTAAACAAAATATAAGAGATAAGGGAAATCGTTTCATAATGCTGAAAAATCAGTTCATCAGAAAGACCTAACAATCTTAATTTTTTTTGCACCTAAAGTCAAAGCTTTGAAACACAGGAAACAAGAATTTCATGTATTCTTACAGAAATCGACATCCATAACTACAGTTAGAAGTTTCAATATGAGCATCTCTATCAATAATTGATGGAACAAATAGACAAAAAAACTAATAAAAATATAAAAGACTCTAAATGAACAATAATAACTTGTATTAGTGCAGTTTTAGCACATACTCCATGCAACCCCAGCTGAATAAGTGTTCTTTAGAAGTGCACATGAGGAGCACCTGGTTAGCTCAGTGGGCTCAGCAACCAACTTCAACTCAGGCCATGATTTCATGGTTCCTGAGTTTGAGCCCCACATTGGGCTCCATCCTGGGAGTGTGGAGCCTGCCTGGGATTCTTGCTGTCTCTGCCCATTTTATGCTCACACTTTCTCTCAAAATAAATTTTTTAAAAAGTGCACATGAAACATCCCAATGAATGTTTTCTGGGACATGAAACAAGTCCCAGTAACTTTAAAAGGATTCAGATAACACAAAGTATGTTCTTTGACCATAATGGAATAAATTAGAAATCATTAACAGAAAGGTATATTGAAAAATGTAAATTATCTGAAAATTAAATGACACACTTCTGAATAACCCAGGGTACAAGAAAATAAAAGAGAAAATATTTTAAACTGAATGAAAATACATTTCAAAAAATGTAGGGTGTGCCGATAGCAGTACTTGGGGAAATTTGTAGCCCTAAATACTGATATTAGAAAAATTTCAAGTCTAAACTCAAAGTAAATGAAAGTAAGGAGGTAGTAAAAAGTGAAAGTCAATGAAATAGCACACTGAAAAATAAGATTAATGAAGCCAAAAATATTTTGGGAAGATCAATAAATTTGATAAACCTCCAGCCTAAAAGTTGGCAAACAACAGCCTGTGGGTCAAATCTAGCTTGCTACCTAGTTTTGTACAGTCTATGAGCTGAGAATGACTTGTATATTTTAAAAGGATAGATGGAGACGGGGGAGGCAGAAGAGGAAGGGGCAGCTGGAAGAGGAAAAGCAGTGGCAGCTACCATAGCTGGTCCACAGTGCCTAAAATATTTTCTAGCTGGCGCTTTGCAGATAGAGTTTGCCAACGCTTGCTGAAGCCAGACTAATCAGGCTCTCAATACCGGGAATGAAAAGGAAGAATCACTACAGACCCATTTAAGCATTTAAAAAAGATCATAAGGAAATACTAAAAACAGCTATGATCCTAATTTCAACAACTTGGATAAAATGCACAAATTCCTTGGAAGACACAGTTATGGGTTGAACTGTATTCCCCTAGGATTCACATGTTGAATTCCTGATTCCCAGTATCTCAGAATGTGAGTGTATATGGAGATAGGGCCTTTAAAGAGGTAAGTTAAATTGAGACTGTTGGGGTACACCCTATTCAGTCACACTTATGTCCTTTTGAGAAAAGGAGATTAGGGCAGAGATACACAGGGCAAAGCATGCACAGCAGAATAACCATGTGAAGAGGCAGCAAGACGGCAGCCATCTGCAAGAGAGAGGCTTTAGGAAAAACCAATCCTGCTAGCACTTTGACCTTACATCTCCAACCTCCAGAATTGTGAGCAAATAAACTTCTGTTGTTTAAGCTGCCTGGTCTTTGGTATTCTGTTATGGCAGGTCTAGCAAACTAATATACAGACACAAACTACTATAACTCTAGAAATAATAGATACCCTGAATAGTCCCTATATCAAAGAAAGTGAATATGGAGTCTAAAACCTTTCCATAAAGAAAACTCCAGGCCCACATGGATTTTATGGTGAGTTTTAGCCAAAAATTACAGTATTCTAGAAAAATGAAGAGAATTCTTCCCAATTCTCCTATGAGGCCAGCATTTACCTTGCTTTCAAAACCAGAATAATAAGAAAACAAACAAATATTTCTCATGAACATAGATGCCAAAATTCTTAACAAAACTCTGGCAAATTAAGTCCAACAACATATAAGAAAACCAAAATACAGATAACTATATGCAACACAGGAGCCCCTAAATACATAAAGCAAATACTAACAGATGTAAAGGGAGAAACAGGAATACAATAACAGTAGGGGACTTTAGTACCCCACTTACATCAATAGGTAGATCATTCAGACAAAAAATAAGAAAACATCAGCCTTAAGTGACACAGACCAGATGGACTTTACAGATATATACAGAACATCCCATCCGGAAGCAGCAGAATACACATTCTTCTCAAGTACCTATAGAACATTCTCCAGGACCTATCACATGTTAGGCCACAAAACAAGTCTTCATAAATTTAAGACTAAAAATATGAAGCATCTTTACCAACCACAGTGGTATGGAACTAGAAGTCAGTTATAAGAAGAAAACAAGAATTCACAATGTATGAAGATTAAAAACATTCTAGGAAACAATGAATGTGACAATGTAAAAGTCAAAAGAGAAATTTAAAAAATTACATGTGAAAAATGGAAATACAACATATCAAAATTTATAGAATGCAACAAAAGCATTTCCAGGAGGCAATTTCATAACAATAAATGTCTACATCAAGAAACAAAAATCTCAAGTAAGCAACCTAGCTTTATACCTCAAGGACTAGTAAAAGAACAAATAGACCCAAAGTTAGTAGAAATAAGGAAATACTTGAGCAGAAGTAAATGAAATTGAAAAGGGACAATAGAAAAGAACAGTGAAAATAGGAGCTCATTCTTAGAAAAGATAAAACAAAATTGACAAACCTTTAGTTTCACCAAGAAGTAAAGGAAGAGGATTCAAATAAAATTAGAATAAAAAAGGAGACATTACAACTGTTATCACAGAAATACAAAGAATCATTAGAAATCACTACCAGTATTACTACCAGATATGCCAACAACTTGGACAAACCAGAAAAAAAAATGGGTAAATTCCTAAAATAGAAAAATCTGAACAGAATAATTATTAGTAAGGAGATTACATCAGTAATCAAAAACCTCCCAACAAAAAGTCCAGGACCAGATGGCTTCACTGGTAAAGTCTACTAAACATTCAAGGAAAAATTAATAGCAATATCCTCAAACTCTTCAAAAGAATAAAAGAGGAGGAATGCTTCCAAACTAATTTCACTAGGCCACATTACCCTGATACCAAAACTATACAAGGATACCACAGAAAATTATAGGCCAATAAACCTGATGAATGTAGATGCAAAAATCCTCAACAAAATACTAGCCAACTAAATTTTATAGTATATTAAAAGGATCATACACTATAATCAAGTATTTGTCCAGAGATGCAGAGATGGTTCAAAGTCCCCAACAGTGCAAGATACTGCATTAGTAAAATAAATGATAAAAATCATACCGTCTCAATAGATGCAGTAAAAGCATTTGGTAAAACTCAATATCCACTGATCATAAAAACACTGAACAAAGTGGGCATAGAGGGAACATACCTCAACATAACAAAGCTCATATATGGCAAGCTCACAGAGAACATCATACTCAATGGTGAGAAGCTAAAAACTTTTCCTCTAAGTTCAATAATAAGATAAGGATGCCCATTCTCACCACTTTTCTTCAACATTGTATTGGAAATCCTAGCCAGAGAAATTAGGCAGGAGAAAGAAAGAAAAGGCAACCAATTAGGAAAGGAAAAAGTAAAACTGTCAATATTTGTGTATGACATGATATTATACATAGTAAACCCTAAAGACTCCAATTAAAAAACAGAACTAATAAACAAATTTAGTAAAATTGCAGGATACAAAATCGATGTGCCAAAAATCTATTGCATTTCCATACATAAACTATCAGAAGGAAATTAAGAAAACAATCCTATTTACAATTGCATTAAAAATAATAAAATATCTAGGACTAAATTTAACAGAGGAGGTGAAAGTCCTTTACAGTGAAAACTATAAGACACTGAAAGAAATTGAAGACACAAATAAATGGAAAGATATTCAATGTTCGTGGATTGAAAGAATATTAAAATGTACATACTACCCAAAGCAATCTACAGATTCAGTGCAATCCCTAATAAAATTCCAGTGACATTTTTCATAGAACAAATAATCCTAAATTCTGTATGGAATCACAATAGACCTTAAATATCCAAAGCAATATAGAGAAATAAGAATAAAGCTGGAAGCATCTCACTTTCTGATTTCACGTTGTGTTATGAAGCTATAGCAATCAAAACAGTATGGCATTGGCATAAAAACAGACACATAAGCCAGTAGAACAGAATAGAGTCCAGAAATTAACTCACACATTTATGGTGAGTTAATTTATAACAGAGCCAAGAATATACAATCAGGAAAGGACAGTCTTTCCAATAGCTGGCTCGGGAAAACTGGACCACTATCCTACATGTACACAAAAATAAACCCAAAATAGACTAAACATTTGAATGTAAGACCTGAAACCATAAAACTACAAAAATAAACTCAGGCAGTAAACTCCTTGACATCAGTCTTGGTGATGATTTTTTGATCTAACTCCAAAAGCAAAGGCAGCAAAAGCAAAAATAAAGAGGTGGAGCTACATCAAACTGAAAAGCTTATGCACAGCAAAGGAAATCAACAAAATGTAAAGGCAACCTACTGAACAGAAGAGATTATTTGCAAATCATATATCTGAGAAGGGTTTAGTATCCAAAATACATAAAGAACCCGTTAAACACAACAGCAAAAAAACCCCTAACAACTGAATTAAAAAATGACCAGAAAATCTGCATAGGCGTTTTTCCAAAGAAGACATATAGATGGCCAACAGGTACATGAAACGGTGTTCAACATCCCTAATCATCAGGGAAATGCACATCAAAAGCATAGTGAGATATTACCTCACCCCTATCAGATTGACTATTATCAAAAAGACAAGAGATAACAAGTGTTAGCAAGGGTGTGGAGAAAAGGCAACCCTCTTGCGCAGTTGGTGGGAATGTAAATTGGTGCAGCCATTGTGCAAAACAGTATCAAGGTTCCTCAAAAAGTTAAAAGTAGAACTACCCTGGGTGTTTGTCCAAAGAAAATGAAAACACTAATTTTAAAAGATATATGCATCCCTATATTTATTGCAACATTATTTACAATAACCAACATATGAAAACGACCTAAGTATATGTATTCAGCCATAAAAAAAAAAAAAAAGATTGAAATCTTGCCATTTACAATAGTGTGTGTGGACCATGAAAGCATTAGGCTAAATGAAATGAGTCAGAAAAATACTGTATGATCTTGCTTATATGTGAAATCTAAAAATAAAAATCGGTGAAGGGAGTCAAAAGTACAAACTTCGTATAAAATAATGGTGATGATGATGGTATATTAAGTTTAAGTGAGGTTTGTTCCAGGAATGCAAGGTTGGTTAAACATTCATATTAAGAAACTATTAGTGATGATGAAAAATAGGCTGGCAAATGGTAAGCTCTCTACTCAAATTAAATGAGCTTACCCAAATAGTCACAGGCATAGCTGGACAGTGACATATGTCTAAGATGATGACAGATGCCTATCTCTATGAAATGTTTGCAGTGGTGGAACAGATGATGTGTACTTGTTATAATCGGATGTGAAGAGAAGAGTTGGAAGATTCTGCACTAAACTAAAGAAGAAAAGATTCTTTCTGTTGCTGACTGTACAGCCAGATACACCTCCTCAGAAAGGGCACAGAAAGGGAAGCATTGCTCCAGTGCCAGTTTCAGCCACACATAGAAGCATCAGTGGTAGAGAATAAATACTCTCTCACAATACTCCTTGGATTGTGGTTTTTAATATATACATTTTAAACTATTGGCCTCTGCAGTAAGATATGAAAAGGAGGAAGGATGATAGAAATATGTAGACCCATATTACATATTTAGGAAAAATCTAGAGGTAATAAACATTAAAATTAATAAAAGTTTAATAGCTGAGTGCAACAGTAATTCTATATTAAAACAACTCCTGAAAACATAAAACATGTTTTTAAGTCATCTTAAAGGCTCATCAAAAGAATACCAAAATTGGGGTTCCTGGGGGGCTCAGTCGGTTAAGCCTCCGACTTCGGCTCAGGTCATGATCTCGTGGTTCGTGATCACACAGATCCCGCGTCGGGCTCTGTGCTGACAGCTCAGAGCCTTGAGCCTGTTTCAGATTCTGTATCTCCCTCTCTCTGGCCCTCCCCTGCTCATGCTGTCTCTCTCTCAATCAGAAATAAATAAAACATTTTTAAAAATAAAAAAATAGAATACCAAAATAATAAATGCTTCAGAATAAATTGAAAGATTTGTGTTAACATAAAAAAATTCTTTGAAATAAAAATTCTTTTTTTTTTTAAGTTTATTTAGAGAGACAGAAAGAGAGAGAGAGAGAGCAAGATCAGGGGAGGGGCAGAGAGAGAGAGGGAGAAGGAGAGAACCCTAAGCAGGCTCCATGCTGTCAGCACAGAGCCCCATGTTGGGCCTGACCTCATGAACTGTGAGATCATGACCTGAGCAGAAACCAGGAGTCGGGAGCTTAACCGACTGAGCTACTCAGGCACCCAGGAAATACAAATTCTTATAAAAATGCCAAAGCAAACCATGTGCCTGGTTAGAAAAGCAATTATAAATCTATGGAGTTATTTAGTTAACGTTATTTGTTAAAAGCATTGTAAAGTATACAGTTATTACCTCCATCCAGGCCCTGATCTCCCTGTAATCTATTCACCACACCAGCCAGAATGACCTTTTAAAACTGTAATTTAGAATATATTGTGCTCGCTTAAATTTTTCCAGTGGCTTACACTATTTTGAGAATAAAATCTGAAACCCTTACCACATTCTATTCAGTGCTACCTGCCCTGCTCCTGGGCTGCCTTCCTAGCGTCACCATGTCACCACTCTGCCTCGCTCAGACACTTGAGACATAGTGAGCACAAACCTGCCCTTACAGCACACTAAGTTTTTGCTTTGAAGCCTCTGCCCTTCCCTATTTCCTGTTCTTTTCGGGCTGAGGGGCCTTCTCTGATCATTCAGTCTAAATAGACCCTCACAGTGAATTTCTACTAAGTCATGTGATTTTATGGCAATTGCCACTACTTAAGTTAGCTTATATATACTTTTTAATTGTCGATCAGCCCTCCTCTCCACTAGAAAGATAACTCTGTATATATGCAGATGCCTTAATTACGAATTAACACAAGCAGAACAATTGATTGCTAGATATTTCAATTAGGCTCACCTCTGTAACTTCAGAACCTAGGACATTTTTCTGGACCATATTAGGCACCAAATAAATATTTCTTTAAGGAGTGTTGAATGTCACAGAATGAATGTTGAAAAAGCATAGAATTCAAAAGCATAGAATAACATATATACCAAACCAATATGTTCTTTTCAACTTAAGACTTATGTATGTTATGTTATGTAAATATGTAAAATGACTTAGGTTAATAATGTCATTTGTTCAAAGACAGCTAAATAAAAATGATATAATTAAAATTATAAGAAGACAATGAAGGATAATATCTTCATAACCTCGGGGTAGAGAACTTGAGTTTTCTTTACATGACCATCTTCAAGCCATCCAGTTGGCTGCTCTGGAGCCTCTCGTTTCCAGTTCTTTGGTATCTTCTATGGATATTTTAAGTATATGTTTGTAAATTTGTGTTTCTGTGTGTTTGTGTTTATAGATAAATAGATGGATGATAGCTAGCTAGCTAGGTTCTTTTTTCTCTCTTTCTTTTACCAAATTGATAGCCAGGAGTGAATTAGAAAATCTAGGGTTTAGCAACCTCTTTATCACAGAAGTTAGTTAGAATGGATTTCCAAACTTTGCGTCAGCTCTGTTCCATTGCAACAGGGTTCTTAGATCTAAAATTTCATTTTACAATTAAAAAAGTAGGGATGCCTGCATGGCTCAGTGAGTTAAGCATCCGACTTCAGCTCAGGTCATGATCTCACAACTCGTGAGTTTGAGCCCCATGTCGGGCTCTGTGCTGACAGCTCAGAGCCTGGAGCTGCTTCAGAGTCTGTCTCCCTTTCTCTCTACCCCTCCCCCACTCGTGTTCTGTCTGTCTGTCTCTCTCTCAAAAATGAATAAACATTAAAAAATAAAAATAATAAATAAATAAAAAGTAATCTCTCTCTCTTCTCTCCCTCCCTTTCAGTATGCACAACTTTTAAGAGAAAGACTGAGAGAATCATTTCATGATGTTCAGTATGTAGAGCCTCCATTTGATGAGTCAATTGCTGATATAGGTAAAGAATGGAAGAGTGCCCTGGCAAAATTAAAGTTTGCTAATACATATAGAATGGAGCCAGTGAAAAAATTCCAAGCTCACTCAGTGGAAACTAAAGTCCAGCAGATATTAGAGGTAGGTTGGTAAGTATGTATGATAGCAGTACCTTAGCTTTGGAGGTTTGATGAACTATATTAAGATTTATGACTATATACTTACCCTGATTGACTTTTTGTATTATATCTCTGAAAATATGAAAGTACTTTGTATTCATACTCAAGCATCTTCACATTGATGCTATGAGCTAGACTTAAAGGAAATATTCTTTTGTTATTTCATTCATCTCTTAATTATCCATAAATTATTTATTCCTCAGAGTCTATGCTTTCCTATATTTGGAGGAATGAGTTAAACAAAGCACACTGTGTACGTGTGGGAAGTTGGCTCCTGTATACTAACGCTTCTAAGGACAGGCAGCCGCCAATGGCGCATAGGTTTTCTTCTTCAAACTGACTGGAATCTAAAGTTCCGTTAAGACAGTTGTTTGAAACTCAGATACTTGTTTCCAGGATAGTCCAAAAAAGCTTCTTCAATTTTATGAACCGAATACTGTAGTACTAACATTAATACAACATTGTTTATACTAGTATTGGTATCTGAAGGCTACATTGTTCAGATGAAGATAGTTCCTTCATCATATTTCTTAACAAAGGAAAAAATATTTTTTACTTATAGAAAGTTTGAGGGACCACTTCTTTTTTAATAATGTTTTATTTAGTTTTGAGAGAGAGAGAGAGAGAGAGAGAGAGAGAGAGAGAGCATGAGCAGGAGAGGGGCAGAGAGAGTGGGATACACAGAATCCAAAGACAGGCTCCAGGCTCCGAGCCGTCAGCACAGAGCCTGACCTGGGGCTCAAATCTATGAACCGTGAGATCATGACCCGAGCTGAAGTCGGATGCTCAACTGACTGAGCCACCCAGGCGCCCCATGGGACCACTTTTTCTGAATCCCCTTTGCATCGGTGGCATCTAGTTCTGGGCACCAGGCACCCAGGCATTTTCTGATGGCTGGATTCCCCTGTGGGAATTCCCCCGTGGGATTCCACCAAGCCTGATTCTAACCCAGATCCGTTCCTTGTTTCAGTGTTACCTCCCCTCCAGTTTATATGGTAAATTCCTTCAGTAACAACTGATGTGAGCTAGCTATTGGGAAGAAAGCATTAACTTATTTTGTATAAATGATTAATACTCCTTTAATCTTAGCAAAGTGAATTAACTTTTATGAATACAGAAGAATATTTAGGAGGCTACTCTAATCTCCCTCCACCTGTGTAGACCGATACATTTCTAACCTAAACTAATAATTGTCCGATACTGTTTGGTAATGACATTATGGCTCATAGCTTCGGGAAATAAAGAAATTCAACTCAATTTGATACATTAAAATAATTACTGATTACCTTCTTCTCTTATCTAATTAACAGCAAGCATTTATGACATAAAAGTATACATGGTGTGTCCCTTGCTTGGCCTTAGCACATAGACTGGGTTCAGACTTATTGATTTCAAATTGTATTTACATGTGATAATTTACAGAATTGCACTGAGCATGCAAGCGGCCTAAAACAGTGGATTGGATATGTAGGTGGGAAACTAGGGGTCATAAAGAGGCCAGGGACTTTCCCCTGGGTTCATGGAAAATCCAGCATTGTTCTACATGCAGAGATAGCGTATCCTGACGGAGTTTGTGGGTATCTTCCTATAGCAAGTACATGTCACTTCTTAAATAAGAGCATCTGAGTAGGCGAAGACTGGGGTCTGCTGGGCAGAGTCAGAAGAGAGAATGGATGTTAATAGGTGTTTGAGCGATAGAACCAGGGCCAAATGCCTGAGGGAAATGAATTCTTCGAGACCAGTTTTAGGTCCAGCACCATTCTAGAAAGGAATCAAAAAACAAGAGCTACTTCTTTGGTTTTACCTGCCTATAAAAATATCCAGTAGGAGTTCATCTGTGATTGTGGACCCAGAAGTGTGGTTAATTCATCACTGGTTCACTGGGTGTTCCAATCCGCTTCTGGTTTGTAGGAAAGCCTCGTGCTTCCTAGCTCACATCCTTCTCCCTAGCTATCATTAATCCACAGCAGGCATGGCACGATGCTCTCCATCTCCTCAGTGCTCTCCGGGAGCCCACAGAGACAGCAGTAGGGTGCGAAGCCATGGGGACAGGGTTGGAGAAGTGGCTTCAATTCATGAAGACTGCGGAAGACAGGAATCGCAGAATACAGGCTCTGGTCCAGGAAGTCCAAGCTTGAGGAAAACTAAAGTCTGAGTTTTAGCATATACGTAAATTATAGAAAGGTTTCCTTTGTCTACCCTAAGAATTCCCAGAAGCATTAAGATTCCCGTGTCTCCCTACTAATGGTTAGATGGGGTGATCCAGTGAAGGAAAACTTACAGTCTCAGCGTTTGTAATGAAGAGCAATTGAATGTAATTGAAAACGAAAATAACTTTTATTCAACATTGTTGAAATAATTCGGTAAGCACAGCATTCATTTCATATCATTTGGTTAGGAACACATGTATTTATTGTAAGTTATGTGTATTATTTAGATACATGTTTTCTTGAATTTTTATGTAGAAAATATTTGGTTTGAAAATTAATACATTTTTTCTATTTTTTAAAGGAAAGTCTTAAAGATGTCAAATATGATGATAAAGTCTTCTCTCATTTATCACTTGAATTAGCAGACCGCATATTGTCAGCAGTGAAAGAATTTGGGTACCACCGTTACAAGTTCATTATAAAAGTATTATTTATTCAAAAGACTGGTCAGGCAATAAATGTAAGTACCATCGTGATTCGGCATCTATCAGTTATAGCTCTAAGATCTCCTCTGCGGTGATTGATCATTAATTGTGATGCCTCCAAGGCAGTTCAAGACCCTGAGGTGCCTCTCTAATGAAGGCTAATTTTGTTAACCGTATCTTCTTTTGCTGCATGTTATTTGAAAAGTACTAACCCAGAAGTGGCAATTTTCTATTGATAATTTTGCATGGCTATCCTGGTCCTTGATCATGCCAAATTTGACAATTTAATGTCATTTGATAATTAACCAGTAAGTTTATTTTGAGCACTAACGGGCGTTAGGCACTGAGAAAAAGAAAGAATGACGAGACATGGACCATGATTATGATTCTCAGGGAGTTTTCACTGCACTCAAGGAAAGAAAGCAATGCAGACTGGAGTTGAAGAAATGGAATAGTGAGGACAGGGTTGGGGGCACACCTGGGTGCCAGAGCCCAGCCAGCCCAGTATGAACCCTGGCAGCGACAATCACAGCCCGCAGCCCGGCTCTTCATCTATCACACGGGGGTGATAGATACCCCTCCTGGCTGGAGCTGCTCCAAGGATGACATGAGAGGGGCCACCTTACAATCCTCAGCGTGCTCTCCGGTGCAGAGTCCCCAGGAATCAGCAAGCCTGGTCATCTGCGAATGTGAATGCACACCTCTGGGCCACGCAAGAGTGCACATGTGGCCGCGGCACATCTGGCACGCACAGCTGGAGGGAGCTGTGTCGGAAGTGGGCAGGGGGGTGCTGGCCACACGAGTCAGCAAGACAGACGTGGTCCTGGCTCCTGGCGAGAAGAGAATGCCTGCATGCTTCTAGATGGTGATCAGTGCTCCCGAGAGAAAGTTCAGTCGGACGGTTTGATAGAGTGGCAGAGCGGCCACTGGGGTTGTCTGCAGACAGGGGAGTCCCCCTAATATCTGAATGACAAGGAGAAACCAGCTGTGCCAGGGACCAGGGAGAAGACCTGCAACCAGAGGAAACATGAGTGCGAAGACGCTAAGGCAGAGGGACCTTGGTGTGCTCGGTGGCAACCTGTGTGCTTGCAGTGTATTTCAGTGGTGGAGTTGGGTATGATGTGTATCAGTGACAGGACCATACGACAAATCAGCCCAGGATTTAGCTTAAAACATTTGTCTGCTCATCATTCTGTGGGGCTGCCCAGGTGCACTAGCTGGCTTTCCTGCTGGTGTCCCTGACGCCCTGGTCACTCTGCCGTGTCCCTGATCCCCTGGCCCCCTGGTCACTCTGCCGTGTCCCTGATGCCCTGGCCCCCCAGTCACTCTGCTGTGGCCCTGATGCCCTGGCCCCCTGGTCACTCTGCCGTGTCCCTGATGCCCTGGCCGCCTGGTCACTCTGCTGTGGCCCAGATGCCCTGGCCCCCCGGTCACTCTGCTGTGGCCCAGATGCCCTGCCCCCCGGTCACTCTGATGTGGCCCTGATGCCCTGACACCCTGGTCACTCTGCTGTGGCCCTGATGCCCTGACATCCTGGTCACCTGCTGTGGCCCAGATGTCCTGGCCCCCCGATCACTCTGCTGTGGCCCAGATGCCCTGCCCCCCGGTCACTCTGATGTGGCCCTGATGCCCTGACACCCTGGTCACCTGCTGTGGCCCTGATGCCCTGGCCCCCGGTCACTCTGCTGTGGCCCAGATGCCCTGGCCCCGGTCACTCTGCTGTGGCCCTGATGCCCTGCCCCCCGGTCACTCTGCTGTGGCCCTGATGCCCTGCCCCCCGGTCACTCTGCTGTGGCCCTGATGCCCTGACACCCTGGTCACCTGCTGTGGCCCTGATGCCCTGGCACCCTGGTCACTCTGCTGTGGCCCAGATGCCCTGGCCCCCCGATCACTCTGCTGTGGCCCAGATGCCCTGGCCCCCCGGTCACTCTGCTGTGGCCCTGATGCCCTGGCCCCCTGGTCACTCTGCTGTGTCCCTGATGCCCTGGCCCCTGGTCACTCTGCTGTGGCCCTGATGCCCTGGCCCCTGGTCACTCTGCTGTGGCCCTGATGCCCTGGCCCCCTGGTCACTCTGCTGTCTCCCTGATGCCCTGGCCCCTGGTCACTCTGCTGTGGCCCTGATGCCCTGGCCCCTGGTCACTCTGCTGTGGCCCTGATGCCCTGGCCCCCTGGTCACTCTGCTGTCTCCCTGATGCCCTGGCCCCCTGGTCACTCTGCTGTCTCCCTGATGCCCTGGCCCCTGGTCACTCTGCTGTGTCCCTGATGCCCTGGCCCCCTGGTCACTCTGCTGGGCTGTGGGTCCAAGATGGCCTCACTCCTGTGTCTGACAGCCAGTGCTGGCTATTGGTTGGGGCACCTGGGATCTTCTGCACATGAGCCACCATCATCCAGTGGACTGAGTGGGTTTCCTTATGTGGGGGTCTCCTCACAGCGCTCTGAGGAGGCTGGAGCAGAAGACCTCTGACACTTTAATGCAAAGTTACCTGTCACATTCTTTTGCTCAGAGTAAGTCCCAAGGTGAACTCGTACTCAAGGGGTGGAGAAATAGACTCAGCTCTGGGAGAAGACACAAAAGGTTTGTGGCCATTTAGAAACAACATGAAAAGTAGACTGTAGTAAATCGTGTATGGCTTTGTGAGCGAAGCAAAGGATTTAGAATTTTCTCCAGCAGCTAGCCATTTCTTTATTTCAGAACAAGGTTCTGACAAACTTTCTCTGGAAAATACTGTAAGGACGGGAAGAAAAATTCATGGACTTTGACACAGAGGAGAAGTAGTGTATGCAGAAGCCTTAGACCCAGTTTACAGCCTCCTGCCCCGGGCACTCTGTGCTAAGGATTCTCCGCGTCAAATAGGTCTGGCTCCAGGGAGAAGAGGGGGCCCAGGAAGCATTGCTGTTAAGACTTCAGGAAAGGGGAGATAGGACAAACTACTTTTTAAATATCACTTTCTGAGATACTTATGCATCTTTTAAAAACATATCAAATTTATATAGACTTAAAAATTATTTCTTAACATGTTCAATCTAAGGTTGGTCTTTTGAAATCGGTCTGTTACAGATTGCCAGCAGATGGATCTGGGACGTGACATGGGACAGCTGGGTTGCTGCGAAACACGAAACGGAAACGTACGTGGCCTTGGCCCTGGTGTTTGCTCTTTATTGTGAGTAGGGCGTGTTTACTCCTCAACTTTGCAGAGACACAGGACGTCTGTAGACCTGTGAATCTCACAGCAGGCATTGACTCCCTACGCTTTGGCCTCCTGTTGGAGCTTCGTTGTATTATTTTAACAACAAACAAGTAAAAGCTGGATTTTTTTTTAACCTCTGTAACTTCCTAGTTATCATATTTATTCACGTTCTGTTACCCTAAAGTATAAACGTATGAATGATACATAGAGATAGATATGAATATATAAGTGCTTAGACTCTAAGGGGAATTATCTAGCATTCTTGTTAGATTTAAGACAATCAGAATTTGCTAGAGGAAATTATGACACAACCTTGTAAAGTGTCAAATTAAGTAAATGTTAAAATAGATTTTGGAAAACTTCTAAAGGCAGATGTATTTCTGAGTGGTATTTTGCTATGTTGCATGCATTCTCTTGACAGAAATTACCAAATTTGAAAGAAAGACATTAATGTATTTAACACATCCCTAACCAATCAAAATGCTTAAAATGTGTTGGTATTGGTATTCTACTTGGTAGTCTGTTAGTTAAGCTCTTTTCAGATGCGGGAACTGAAATACCTATTCCAATTGTTTATTTAAAAAAAAGAGAGAGAGAGAGGCACCGGCGTGGCTCAGTTGGTTGAGCATTTGACTCTCAATTTTGGCTCAAGTCATGATCTCACAGTCATGAGATTGAACCCCATGTCAGGCTCCATGCTGAGTGTGGCACCTGCTTGGGGTTTTCTCTCTCTCCTCCTCTGCCTCTCTTCCGGTTCTCTCTCTCTCTCAAAAAAAAAAAAAAAAAAAAAAAAGGAAAATTTTCTTTTCCAGGTACTGGACCAGGGATCCATGGGTTTCTGTCTTTCCTGTCTCCCCCTAGACTTTTCTGCACATTTGTTTAACTGAATATGATTTAATCATGTTCTTATCTGTGACTAGATGGGTCAAGTTCACTCCTTGGGGCTGGGCCTGTATGCCCTTGCTGAAGTACCCACCCGCGTGAAAAGAGTAAGTGCCCAGCACTTGCCAGAGCTCTGGAGCTTAACTAAGTCCTAAACTTATGATCTGGTGATGCCTCAGACTTCCTTTCAGCTTGGCTCTTTCTCTTCTCTTCTCCCAACCCCCGATGTATTCACTTGTTAAATTCCATAGACTCTGATTTTCTGACGTGACTCAAAGTCGCCCTTATATCTCTGGTCTGGGTCCCCAGGTCCCCCCCATCTATTCCAGCACCCCTTTCTTTCACACATTCACTTGTGGAAGGTTTTGTTCCACCGCACCCCAAGTCCGCCATGTCGCAGGCCCTGTGTGCGGTGCGGGACGTGGAGCAGGGCGCCTGGACCCCATCGCACTGGGGGCCCTTGAGGAAGGAGTGCACCTCGTGAGGATGGCGCTCCTGAGGATGAACCGGGGAGCGCACTCTCGGCCTCACACAAAGACTGGAGGTGTAGCCATCTGCGTGTCACCCCCGGGCCGGGTCCCCTCAGTCATCTCGACTGCCTACTCTCGTGGGTCTGATTCTCTGATTCTCGAGGGCAGAATACTGCCATGTTCTGAGGTTTAATGGGTCCCAGGTGCCCGTGAGCATCTCTGACCCAGGAGTGCTCCTCTCTGCTGCCCCGCCGGACCTTACATGCCCTCCTTTGTGCTGCCGTCGGGTCTCCTCACGGTTCTGTGAGGGCCTCCCTCCGCCCGCCGCCCCTCCCCCAAACCCGACGGAGGCCTGTGCCCCGGAGCCTCTCCCTGCTGGCAGCCCCCTCTGCGCGAGCCACCAGAAGGGGGCAGTAACCCTGCGGCCCCAGGGTCAGGCCTGTCGCTTCTGAACCAGTTTCCCAGTGTCCTTAGGGGCCCAAAGGACGAGCCACATGAGCTGTGACTAGATGTTGCTTCAGCCCCTCGAGAACCGTGCACCTCGCTGATCTGACTTCCTGCCTCTCACAGCTTCTCGCGTGGCTTAGCGGCCTCCCTTTGCAGGCTTCCCGGAGCTCCCCTGTATTCCCAAGCTCTCCTCCACAGGCATTTTGAGTTTCTTTTGCTTAATGAGGCCTGGCTTGTCTCCACGGCAGAGTCCCTGTGTTGTGGAGGGGAGACTGAAGAAACCACCAGACCAAAGAATAAGGCCTCACCCAGCCTGACGAGAAATGGTGTGTGAAGGGGACGTGCACACGGAAGCCTGTCTTGGGGGGCAGGGACAAGTGGGTCTTCATGACCCTACCTTCCTTAAGCCCTGTCTTTCTAGCCCTGGGGGCTGTGTGTATGCATGCGGGACCGGCCAGGGGGAGATGATTGAGAATTTGTGTGTCTCCTAGTCCCGCTTCTAGGCCGGAGCAGGCAGGTGGGCCCCGGAGCAGGCAGGTGGGTGGGCCCCGAGTGTGAAGGGGTGCGGCTGGACAGAAGGAAGAGCAGGCCGGCGGGGCTGTGCTCCAGAAGACTGCAGGTGGCAGAGCGGTCCTCGCGGTGGGCTCGTCCAAGATGACGTCAGTCTGGCCCACACCCCTCACTGCACCCCCACTATAGCCCCTCACGCGAAAGCTGCCAGAAGGTCCAGGGAGGGGTCCCCTCTGACCTCCAACCACTCTGGCTCCTGGCAAAGCTTGCTGTGTGGGTTCACACTGCCTCACACGCCCCACAGCCCCTGGACGTGAGCTAAGGAGCCCCTCTGATCCCCATCTCCACTTGACTCCTGCTGCCATTCTTTGTGACTTTGATACCACGCAGATAACCGTCCGCTAAGGCAGTCCCCACCTGGGCTCCCTGCTATGCACCCGCTTTAATTGCCACAGCGCAGTTCCACGGCACCAGTCCCCCACCCACACAGGTCAGAGCTCGGGCACCGCGCCACGTCGACTGGGTGACTGCATCGCCGGCCAGCCTCGCAGCCAGTTCTCAGACCACAGGTTATGCGCGAATGACTGACAGGCATCACGAGCCCCGCGCAAAGCCTGTTGGTGACTGGCGACTGCACCTCAGTTATCTGGCGGGTCAGGACAGACACAGGCAGCCAGCGTGCCCTCGTCCCGGCCCCTGTCCATAGCGACAGGCCTGCACGATGCTTTACAAAACTGAGCTGTCGAAAGAAAATTGTTCTACGTTACAATTTTATTTTATAAAATTTGCCAAAAACGTTGAAAGGGCATTAAAGAAGTCAGAAAATTGGATGTAATTAGGAAATTTGAAAATGGCGAGAGCGAAGCGAGCTCGGAGGAGACCTAAGCCTGCAGGAGGCGCTGTCGGAACCACAGGGAGAGAGGCCGGTGAGTGGAAGAGACATGGCAACGTGGGACCCACACCTTTGAGTTTAAATTGCTCTGCTTGAGGAGCAGAAAGCCTTTCTTCCACTTTGGAAGGAGGACCAATGATAACTGATACGGATGCTGATACGACTACTACTAAATCCCAATCGGTTTGGCTGGTGTTCGGGCCCAGGACGCATGTGAGCCGCCGCGCTGAAGGGGCGCCGGATCACACGGAGGGGCCGGTGAACAAGCTCTGACCGCAGTAAAGTCCGGTTTCATCGTCTTGGGGCTGCACGAGGCCTGGTTAGCGCTGAGCCTCCCTGTTAAGCTGCGGGCCCAGACCACGGCCCTGCCGGGAAACCCCACCCGGATTCCACACATCAGGTCAAGCAGGTGGTCGTGACGAAGGGTGAAGGTGTCTCAGGAAGTGACTGACTCTGATAACGACTTCACATTAAAGACACTTAGAGAGACTGTACGACATTGAAACTGCAGGATGAGTTATCAAGGCCCAGAAAAGGGAAGTTGTTGTCTGAGAAGGCAAGCACTGCTCAAACTGGTCCTGCTAAACTTTTTACACAGAAATTAATGACAAATTTCCAGGGTTGCTTATTAAAAAAATTTTTTTAATGCTTTCTTTCTTTTTTTTTTTTTTTACAAATAGTTTATTGTCAAATTAGTTTCCACATAATATTTATTTCTGAGAGAGAGAAAAAGACTGCATGAACAGGGGAGGGTGAGAGAGAGGGAGACACAGAATCCGAAACGGGCTCCAGGCTCTGAGCTGTCAGCACAGAGCCCGACGCGAGGCTCAAACCCACGAACCGTGAGATCATGACCTGAACCGAAGTCAGACGCCCAACCAACTGAGCCACCCAGGCACCCAGGGTTGCTCACTTTAAAATACACGGTACTAAATTAATAATAGCTTTACAATTAAAAAAATAATAGCTTTACAACATTGACAGTTGGCCGTAAGGGAGTTTTAAACGTTTTCCCCAAAGTTTTTTTAAGCCATGGGACAATTGCAGTTTTTCTCTTTGATTGTTAAGATCACTTTGCAGAACTTCAGCCTCTGTGCTCTCAGGAAAACTAGGACGTCTATACTCTGGCTTCTCAATTCCTTGGCCACTCGCCCTGAGTGACCTTTTCCTGTCGCCCACGTAGGTCACCCGCCCCGGGCTTCATCCTGTAGCCTTCGCCACCATCAGTGATGTGGGAAGCAAAGGCAGAAAGAAACGGAGACGAAACTAAATTTCCTCAGAACCTGCGGCCCAATGACAGCGACTTGAGGAGGCCCAGCGACCCCTCCAGGAGCCCCCGGGGCTAAGGATTTGCTGGAGGGAAAACCCACCTGAGCCGGACAGCAGCAGGGCCTCAGGCATCTCAGGAATCCTCTTCGCACATGAAAGCCCTTCTGGAGGCCTCCCTTTTGCCTTCACCTCCCTAAACTCCCAAGTGTGTCAGCATCGCTCGTCAGGACCGCAGCGCGGCTCTTCCTGCCCAAGGGTCCTTCCCTGCTTTAATAAAACCACCGTGTGGCACCAGACACGTCTCAAGAATTCTTTCCTGGTCATCGGCTCCCTCCAAACCTCACCAATCAGTATCAGTGTGACCTATGAAATCTCAAATTCTAGCCGGTTATTCTCATGCAATCATTTCCTGTCCCTAGAGCTCGGCACCTATAGAATCGGACTGAAGTCTGTCCATGCTCTTCTCCAACAGCAAATTGTTAGACTTTGCCCCTCTTCCTCATCTGGTAAAATCCTTGTGAACGAAGAGCATATCTACTTCGGATCAGTCTGAATCCAAGCAGCTAAATGTGACCGAGAACCTGGAAAAACCAGACCCACTGGTTTCACTTCTAAGCTCTGGACACAGACCTCCGGGGGCGAATCACCTGGCCGCCCAGGAACCCGGCGCCCCTGCTCTCTGCACCTCTTGCCTCCGACTTCCTACATTCCTCTCCTCACGCTCAGTTTTTCATTCAGGAAAGGAGACATATCAGAGGAGAGTCTTCCAGGCTCTTCACCACCCAGTCTCAAACCCCATGTGCGTCTGCAGCCACATTTTGTTTTTTAAGTCGTCACAGTGGATGGATTGAGCTTCGTGCTGTCAAGGGTTTACCCGCACCTGTGCTGGCCTCTGGCCTTCACAGAGCTGCTTCCCAGCCTCCCTCCTTCCCTCCCCGCCTCCCTCTCCCCTGCACTGTGACTCCACCTCTGCTCGGCCTCCTCAAGGTGCGAACGGGCTCCTGTCTCACCGTACAGACCACGCCCCACCTCCCAGCGCCCCTTTCTCCCATGCTCCTTCCGTCCGACTCTCGTCCGGCCACCTGCTCCCTCCTCAAGGGGCTTCCCGCTAGTTTCTGAAGCTGTCACTCTTGAGACACCTCCAAATAATTAAGTTTGCTAATTTCCCCCAGATTGCTAAATACACTGGACATTTTTTTCTCGTCATCTTATTCAAACTCTCATTTGACACGAGCCCCTTTTTTCGAAACACACGGTCCTCCCAGTTTACACTTAGTTTCCTGCACCTTTTCTTTCTTTCTTTTTAATGTTTATTTATTTTGAGAGAGAGAGAGAACGAGAGAGAGTTTCCTGAGCAGGCTCAGTGCTCAGTGGACACACTGATGTGGGGCTGGATCCCACGACCAGGAGATCATGACCTGAGTTGAAATCAGGAGCCCAGGGCCTAACCCACTGAGCCACCCAGGTGCCCCCGGCTCCTTTTCTGCTTTTTTTCAGCCTTTTTTTCAGTACAGTGTACTACAGTACACAGTAAGGTAGTATTTGATGAGTGAATGAATGCTTCTTTATACTGCTAGCTAACATAATTCTTAGTTCATAATTGCTTTCCATAAAGTGCAAAATAATGCAATGGACATTATTATTTTAATGCTACAAATGAGGAAATGGAGGGTCAGAGAGATTAAAAATTTACCCATTACTGATCACACAGCTATTAAGTGACACAGTTGGTATTGAAACCAAAATCTTAACTCCTAATCATTATTCTCGCCATTGCATCATACTGGTGCCCTGTGTATTTCACTCCTAATTCCTGGAATCTGCCTTTACTTACCCCAATCTCAAGCCATATTTGGAATGGTTGCTGTACCTACATATGCTTCCTATTTTTACCACTCTCAGTCTTTTTCAAGCTTAAAACCCTATTTCCATTTCCAGTCGTGTATTTCCTTGTAATTGTCCTACCAGTCTTTTAAGACACTTTTCAAATTCTGTGCCAACCTTAAAATCTTAACTTTTGTACTTGCAAGTAAAGTGTCTCCTATCTAAACTGCCTTTAATAACATTTATATATTTGTATCATATCTGGTGTTGACACTGCCCACGGGCAGGGACTGTGCTCCTTAGCACTCTGCCTTCCCGTGCGTGCTGAAAGGCCGAATCACTATGTTTTGACTTGGAACGAAGAGTTTTAAATTTGTGTCTCATCTAGAGACAGAATACCCAGGGGAAAGGAGCGGACCCGAAATAATTGAATGTATAGGTATATACATTCAGTTGTATAACACGTAGCATATATTCAGTTGTATTCTGAATATATATATTTGGCTATACATATTTATTGTTCAAATCTATCTGGAGAATCTGAGTGACGGCCTTGATCAGTTAAGAGAATTTGGGAGTTGTTGATTTTTCCTGGGGTTCTCAGACAGGCTGTTTTCTTCAGAGAGCAGGGAAATAGGCAGCTGGTCTGACCGAGGTTGTGAGTGAAAGTAAGGCTTAGCTCAGGAGCCACTTGTGAATCTTGAGCTGTTGGTGCCATTTCTCTTTTGATGGGGTGGAAGTCAGGAGCGGGTGAGCTGGGAGAGTCAAGGTGGGTCCTCTGTATTTAGGCCATGGCCTAGAAGGAGTGGGGAGACAATGACAGGGAAGCCGTGTGGCACCACATCCCAGGGCCTTTGTCTGTTGCCTTGAAACAAACCATCCACACTCTCAGCTAACAGTGTCTGCTGAGATATTAGGTCAACTTTTAACAAACTTCCGGTACCCTTGTCATCACAACTGCCTGCCATGCTCTTTAAGGTTGGGCCCCAAAGCTGTGTGAGAAGTCCTCGCGGCGACCAAGCGGAGTGTAACAGCCAGGGTTAGTGCCACGGGGTGACTCCTACGCAGGCCTCCGCGGCGCTACTGTGTACGCCCTCGGCAACAGCCCACTGTGCGAGGAGACACGAGGGGATGATCCGCCCAGGCGGTGCGGCAAGCAAGGCTGGGGAGGTCGGGGCGGCCGCGGCCCTTCTGGGCAGCTGGCCAGCCTCGGGGGGCCCGGGCCAGCCTGCAAAGCACTGCTCTGGGTGCGGGCCCTGCCCACCTGCCTGCCTCCCTAGGGCCTCAGGTGCAGAGCACATTCCAACCCCAAATTACACGCATGCAAGTCGAATTCCAGCCACGCTTACGCGGTAGGATCTCCAGCGGCCCCGAGGTGGCTGCGCCTACGCTCTCGGACGCGGGCCGCCGAGGGGCCCCCGGGAGCGCACGCGCCCCAGGGCAGGTGGCCCGGAGCCGCGGGGAGCGCGGGGCCGCCGGCACAGAACAAAGGCGGCGGCGGGCGGGGGCGGCGGCCGAGGACCGAGAGCCAGGAAATGGGCGAGGGCGCCGACCGCCCCCCGAGGCCGAGCCCACGGGGGCGGTGCCCGGGCCAGGGGAGCGCGCGGGGAAGGGGGCGGGTCGCTCGGGATTGAGGGGGAGGGGCGGCCGCCCGGGGGGGGAGAGCGAGAGAGCGAGAGAGCGAGCGCGCGAGAGAGAGCGAGAGAGAGCAGGACGGGGATCCCCGTGAGGGGGAGCGTGTGGAGGCAGCGGAGGGTCCCTCGGGTGAAGGGAGGGGGGCGGAGGGTCCCTCGGGTGAGGCAGGGGTGGGCCGGCGGGGACCCCCCTGCAGAAGGGAAGGAGGCAGCGGCGGGTCCCTTGGGGGAAGCCGGGGTGGGAGCGGGGACCCCTGAGAGGAGAAGGCGGAGGGGCTCACGGGTGAAGAGGAAGGGAAGGGTAGCGGGGACCCCTGGGAGGGGTGGAGAGCGAGTCTCTTGGGTGAAGTCGGGGGAGGGAGAGGGAGGCGGGGACCCTGGGGACGAGGCGGCGGCAGCCGAGGGACTCAAAGGTTGAAGAGGGGGGAGGGGCGGCGGGGACCCCGGGGAGGGGTCGGAGGGTCCCTCAGGTGAGGTGAGGAGATCCCCTCCCGCAGGGCGGAGGCTCCCCCGGGGGCGGGCGGCGCGGGACCCCCGGGCGGGGCGGGGCGGGCGGGCGGCTGGGAGGGAGGGCTGCGGGGGTGGCGGGCTGACGTGTGGGGCCGGGGGCCGCGGGGAGGGGGCGGCAGCGAGCGCGCCAAGCGGCGGCGGTGGGGAAGAGGGGGCTGGGGGCCGAGGACGGCGGAGGTGGGGGCCGCGGAGAGCGCCGGGCTGCGCTGGGCCGGCGGGCGGGGGCGGCGGCGGCCGGAGGACGGGGCGCGGGGCCGCGGCGGGCGGCGGAGGGCCGGGGGCGAGGGCGGCCGCGGCGGGCGGGGAGCGGGCGGCGGAAGCGGCGCGCGGGGCCTGGTGAGCGCCGGCGCGGCGGGGCGGCCGGGGCGCGGCGGCGGAGCGCGGGCCGGCGCGGCTGAGGCGCGCGGCCGGCGGGGCTGGAGCGCGCGGGCCGCCGGCGGCCTCCTTCCGCCCCCTGGGTCGCGGCGAGGCCCCGGCGGCAGCTGGCGGCGGCCATTGGGCGGTGGCGACGGCGCTGGCGGGCCGCGGCGCGGCGGCAGGCCGGCATCCCCGGGGCGGCGGCGGGCGGGCGGAGGGGGCGGGGCCCGGGCGGCGGGCGCCCGGCGCGGCGGCGGCGGCGGCGGCGGCGGCGGCGGCGGCGGGGACGAGGCGGCGGCGGCGGCGGCGCGGCGGCGCGGGCGCTCGGGCTGATGGCGGCGGCGGCCGGTCCCGGACGGCGCTGTCCCCGCGGCCGTGCGACAGCGATCCGGCCACCCCCGGAGCGCCGTCCCCGAAGGTGAGGAGCGGCGCCGGGCGGGGCGGGGCCGGGGGACGGAGGCGGCGGCGGGGCCGGGCGGGGCCGCGCGGTTCCCGCCCGGACGGACCGCAGGCCGCGGCGCCCCCCCTACCAGGCCTCCCCGCTGCCTCGTCGTCCCCCTGAGGTGACGGGGAGAGGCCTGGCCCGCGGGTGCGGGGTTCGGAGCGCGTCTCGCGGAAGCGGCCCCGGGGCGGCGGCCGGTCCGGCCTCGTGCGGGGACGCGGGCCCGGTGGGCCCCCCGGGCGCCCCCGCCAGCACCCCCTGGAGTCCGCTAAGTGGCCGGAACCGAGCGGCGGCCCGCGCGCGGCTCCGGCGGCGAACTTACTTTACCGCCCGAGTGGGCGCAGCCCGGCCGAAGGCTTGTGCGGAGCTGCCGGGGCCGGGGGGCCGGTGGGCCGGGGCCCGGGGCACCCCCTTCCCTGGCGCACCTGCGCGGGAACCGCGGCGGCGGAGCACTGCCCGGAAGCCGTGCCTGCGGCTCGCGGACGACCGCGTTTTTAACTTTTCTGCACTATTTCAACTTTTTAACCAAGAGGGAATATACTTAAATCGACACAAAAGCCCTCAAAATGCTCGGAAGCAAGTAAAAGAGCACAAAACAAAGCAAACAGCAGCAACAAAACCCTTCGAAGGCTCGGCTTGCCTGGGAGAGACGGACTCACGTGGAGGGCCGGTGTTTGGACAAGGCGGCCTTCGCCCTCTGCGGCTGCCTGGCCGCCTTTTCGCGCGGGGATGTGCCGGGGCTCTGAACGTGCAGTGGAACCAGAACGGACAGTTTCGCGTCTGTGTTGCTCTTGGGAAGGAACCGTGACCCTTGTGACTGTAGCGCGCGGCCCCCCGCCCCCCGGCTGCTGCGGGGCGGGCCCGGGAGCGCCGTCCAGCCCCGGCCTGACCGGTGCACCTTCTAGTCCAGCCCTGTCTTTGATTAGCGAGAGGACCGTGGTATTGAGCAGAATTTTATTCGTCATATCTACATTTCCTAAATTTTTTTTTTGAAAGTATTTTTGTAAGGGTTACACTCGTCAAGCCTTTAGCTGATATGTGAGTGAGTCAGTTCCCCGACATTTGTGGCTCCCTCCTTTCTGAGTGGAAGGCTGCAGCTTGGTCTTGACACTGCCGTCTCCAGGGACAATGTCATCCAAACATGATGAAGCCTCCCCTGTTGGGTGGGGTGTGTGCTCTGTGCTGCCGTATAGACAGACCGCTTTTAATAGGGCATGTTCTTATGAGATGTTTGCAATGTAAGAAGAGAGTGAACAGGATTGGTAACTTGTCTTGGTCCCCATGTGCCCTTTTTTCTGGGACTAGAAGTGTAGAAGGGCCCGGTAGCGTAGTCCGATCTACCAGCTGTACGTTGAGTTAAATGCTGAAAGACCCACATGTGTTTTCCTAGCTGGGGTGGGAGGGGTTGCTTTAA